>JARQOD010004093.1:0-58089 GCA_033576555.1 Oophaga sylvatica | reverse complement strand
AAAAAACAACTGGCGTGGGAACCTGGTTTTCCACACCGGCAAACCCCGGGGCAAGATAGGTAGCAATACTCCGAACCTCGCGGAAGCTGATCCACACGGCCGGGCCCAACGTGCAAACCCATTAAGAAAAAAAAAAAAAAAAAAATCCCCCCCCGCCCCAAAGGGGGAAAAAAGAGGGAAAAAAATCCCCACAAACAGAGAAAAAAAATCTCTGACTTTTTGCAACTTTTTTTTTTTCTTTTTCCACACTTTTTTTCCCTTCTTGAGTCCTATAATTTTTTTTTTTGGGGCCCCGGTTTTTGTTTTACTGTTGTGCTTTGGTACTGGGGAGAAAAAAAAAAAAAAACGTCAGAACACCGGGAGCTGGAACCTTTGGATTGCGTACCCGAACAACCACAAATAGAGGTATGTGGAGCTTCCTCTTGATCCTAGACGCCTCGTCACAGCCTGAGAGATAACTACACCAAAGCAGAAGATGAAAGTACTGCCCGGGGGGTTCCCCCAAAAGAAAAGGGGAAGCCCCCAAACATGTATGGGGGGTTAGAAAAGAAAAAAGCACGGACACAGACAGAAAATAAAGAGCAAATGGGGGCCCCAAATCTGCTAGACAGAAAAGTACAGGAAAGGATACTCACTGCAACCAAAAAAAAAAACCCCAAAAAAACCAAATTTCGATTGAAAAACCCTGAGATCAACGATCTTACCCCTTAAAATTCAGTCTCTTGTACAAAAACTAAGCCGCCCCCACTGAAAAAAAGGAAAAAGTAAATGAAAAAAAAACGGGGCTTCAGAAAAAACTGGAGGAGAAAAACCCCCGGGGGGGCCCCCGGCTGCCCCCCAAAAGTGCGGAAAAAACAAAAAAAAATTTTGAAAAAATTAACAGAGAAAATTCTTATCTGATGAAAGATGCAGGCAAGACTCGAAAAACTTCCAAAAAAACCGGGGAACCCCAATTGAGACAAAACATTGATCCCCCGGCAACCATCAAGGGGGAACCTCCCTTATATCAGACCAGTCGCGATCCCAGTTGCCTTCCTCGCTGAAAGGTCAGTACTGTTTAAAAACCCAGAGGAGCCCCTGCTCTTACCATCTCTAGCACATTCATAACAAATGCCCTTATTGTCTTAATATGCCCCGTGATTCGGGGCCCCAACGTTATCAAGAAAATTGTTGTTCCTTCCCGTGAGGTTAAGGCTGAAAACTGCTTGAAAGGTCAACTTCCGGTTATATTTTCGTTACGACCATCAACTTTAAAAACGAATGTTTATTAACTCCTGCGAATCATTTTTGGAAGTCAACAAGTCTGATTTCCCGGGGTCATATAACAGTTAATTGTGGTATCCCTGGAAAATTTTGATGCAGCTATGGGTTAAGCTTGGTTTTTCTTTTGGGGTTTTCTTGGGCCCCAAATTGGGGGTTTAGTGTGGAAGTTCCTTTTTCAGCGTAGGTGGCGAATCTCTTGGCTGCGGTGCGTTAATGGGGAAACAGAGGTGGAACTGGTATGGGTGTTAAATGTTTTAGCATGAGTCATAGTGCGATCAGCGGGGGCCTCCATTCTCTGCACCAAGGCATTTTTAAACGCATTTTGATCTAGGTTTTTTCAAGACCGTCATTTAGCGAGGGCGTTGCTTTTTCCTTTTCTGTTTTTGGGGTTTTCCCCTTTTTTTGAGCTTCTGTCTCAGCCCCTTTCCCTTTTTTTTGGGCCTCCATCTCGTTCTTTGGGCTTCTATCTCGCCTCCTCCTTTTTTTGTTGGGTCTCATTCATTTCTTGGGCTTTTTCCAGCCTCCTTTCCCAGCAAAGGAACTTCTTTTTTCCAGCTTTCTTCGACGCAAAAATTTCCCCGTAGCTTGTCAAACAATGTTGCTTCCTGGAATGAGATGATCTGGAGGATTGAGTTGTGATTTTTTTTGACTTTGCTATGTGACCCAAAAACCTCTTGGGTGTGCGATGCGGAGTTTGCCTTATCTTGAGTTCTTTCATAATGAGGGGTTTTCTTTTGGGAAGGTTTCCCCCTTTAGTAGCTCTGCTATGACTCTTCCATTTTTAAATTACCAGAAATGTATATATTTTGCAGACATCTCTGGTAGTGATAATAGGCGCGATAAAAGATTCAAGTGGCGGTTAAATTGCTTTCTTTTGTTAAGGTGAAAAAACTGCAAAATAATGATCAACTCGCCCATAAATGATTTTTGGGTTTTCTAGAGCTAATCTCTAGTTGTTTCAAATTTCTTGAACTGTTTTTTTGGTTGGGGTTCAGTTTGGGTCATACGTCGCTCTGCAGTAAGTGGGACTATGCTCCCGGGGGAAACTGTGGTGTCAGGGACATGATGTGATTCTTTCACAGAGGGATCCACAGTGTTTTTGTGGACAGCTTAGCTAAATGGCCGATGGTCATAGATTCTGTAGCATTGCATATCAACAGACATGCACTTAATTCTTGTTATTTCTGCCACCGAGTACTGGGTCAGAATGTTTGAGGATGTAAAACCCCGTTTCTGTAAAGCGATAACAAAAGCGTTAACTTACAATTGTCCCCACTATTCCTGATGATGCATGGTTTTGCCCGAAGATATGCAGTGATAATTTTAAAAGGTGAGATATCAGGGATGGATGAGGTGGAGTTAGTACGCAAGTTAGAAGCGGAAGTAAGAGGTACAAAAGAATCCTTTCTCCAGCCCTGTTAGCATGTTTTCCAAGAGGCACTGACAAAGAAGAAGGAAGCGAGATACAGATGGAGGGAGTTGCAGAAATAAAGTATTATGGGTAAAGCCCAGTAATTTTTTAAAGAAGAACAAAATAAAAACAACGGCCGTAGATGGCAGCAAAGTACAACAAATACAATAGACAGAATTAACCCAATAATTACATTATGTCCTAAATTCTGAAAAGTTTTGCAAAGGATTAGCTGACAGCAACTCTATCAGATTGTGCACATGTTCAAATTATGTGGAATTCCCCGCATTCCCGCAACTCCCTGCCATGGAAATACGCATTCGGAATTGGCATGCGTATTCCCGCAAAACCTAGCGTTTTTAAAGGTATTTAGCTTGCAGAATGCTAGCATTTTCCAAGCGATCTGTACATTGCTTGGAAAACTGATTGACAGGTTGGCACACTAGTTAACATAGTGTTTGACAAGTGGACCAACTTTTTATTTGATGCCGCCTATGCCCACAGTAGTAAAAGATAGAATGTTAGAAATTAAAAAAAAAAAAAAAAAATTATTATATTCTTACCTTCCGGCGGCCCCCGCAGCCTTCCCGGTTCTCAGCGATGCTCCCGGCAACTCCAGTTCCCAGTGATGCCTTGCGACAATGACCCCAGAGACGTAGCATCACGCTACGAGGTAATTCGCGCAAGGCATAACAGGGATATGGTACCGGGGCCTGGAGGAGAGTCACCTCTCCTCACAGACCCTGGGCACCATCCGCACATGAACCGCTCACTTTGCGCATGGTGGCATAGCCACATGATGAAGTAAGCGGTTCAATTCATTCCTATGTGTGCGGAATCGCTGTGATTCCGCAAAAAGAATGAGCATGCGCGTATTTTTCCACGATGTGATTACGCCGCAGAAATATACGCAGCATTAGCATAGCTATGCGGAATGCCATAGAATGCAATGGGTTGCGTTGTGTAAGCGTTTTCGCGCTGGAAAAACGCAGCAAAAATGCTCATAATCCGCAACGTGTGAACATAGCCTTAGACTTGCATATTTCAGCAAGACAACGCTAATCCACATATTGCATCGCTTACCACAGCACAGCTTCAAGTGATTGAACTGGCAGCTTTCAGTCAAATACATAGGATTTGTCACATTATAAAATGAAATATCAGGCAAAGAAGACCTAGGACTTTTGAGCAGCTTGACCCCTAACATCTTAGAAGAATGGAACATCACAACAGTGCTGTCAATAAATTTAAAGCTGCTGGACTCAGTTATTCGATGCCGTGTCACAAATTCATTTTAAGATATCATTTGATGTGAAAATATCTGTCCCACCAATATTTTTACAAAGCCAATAATTCTTCAGTTCTGAAGGTTAATAACTTGTCTCAGTAATGAAGGGGTTGTTCACCTCTTCTTTTGGAGGCCTTATTTACTGTTGGGTCTTGACAGTCATGTGACCACTGCAAGCTCATCATTATTCTCAACACTCACAGAATGGTAAATTGGCATCTTATTGTTATCCATTAAATTTGATTATATATAGATTATGAGTCATTCTGAAATAATGAGCGTACTTATTAAAATTTGTATATGGCATTTAAAGCACCACTCTAGCATTTTTTTTATTGCAGCACTGGAGTTACTTGTCCCTAGTCTTACACTTACCAGCTACTGTTATGATTTGGTAGCTGAGGAGAGCAGGCAAAAACGGCAATACACCAGAGAGGTTGGAATCTACTGGATTGCAGTACCCTGACTAACCACCAAAACTAAAGGCAGCCCGTGGAGCGTACCTACGTTGGTCCTAGACGCCTCGTCACAGCTTGAGAGGCTAACTACACCTAAAGATAGAAAGAGGAAAGCTATCTGCCCCGGAGCAGATCCCAAAGAACATAGGAAGCCCCCAAACATGTAATGGCAGTTAGACAAGAGGAAATACAGACACAGACAGAAAATAGTATGAGCAAACGTTGGGGCCCAATCTTCCTAGAAAGAAAAGGATAGGAAGGACACTTACTGCAATCCAAAAAACCCTAAAAAAATACCAACTCTACTAATTGCAAAAAACCTGAGATCACACGACCTCTACCACCTAAATTAGTTCTCTGGTGTAACAAAACTAAACCGCAGCACTGAAAAAACTGGAAAAGGCAAATGAACAAATAACAGTGGCTCAGATAAACTGAGAGGGCAACAAGCCCCCGGAGGGGACCTGGCTGACCTCCACAGAAGTGCAGGAAAAAATGCAAAAAGCAAGCACAAAAATAAAAGCAGAAAATATCTTATCTGTTAGCAGAAGATGCAGGCAAGACTCAGCAAGCTTCCAAGTGAACCAGGAACCAAAATTGAGACAAGAACAATTGATCACCGGCAACCCTGATGGGAGGGAACCTCCCTTATATAAGACCAGTCTGTAACTCCTGATTGCCAATCTTCACAATCTTCATTGAATGGTTCAGTACTGTTTGCAACCACCAGAGGGAGCTTCCGCTCAGAATTCATTTCTAACACATTCACAACAGTACCCCCCCTTGAGGAGGAGTCACCGAACCCTCATTTGGGCACCAGGTAGGTCAGGATGAGCTCTGTGATACGCACGGATCAGTCTCCTAGCATGGATGTCCGAAGCAAACACCCAAGAATTGTCCTCCTGACCATAACCTCTCCACTTAACCAAATACTGGAGTTTCCGTCTAGAAAAACGAGAATCCAATATTTTCTCAACCACATACTCCAGATTGCCCTCAACCAAAACAGGGTCAGGAGGCGCAGCCATAGGAAGCACTGGCTCAACAAACCTCTTCAATAAGGACTTGTGGAACACGTTTATGGATCTAAATGTCCCTGGAAGAAGTAAACGAAAGGTAAAGGATTAAGAATCTCCATGATCTTATAAGGTCCAATGAACCTAGGCTTAAACTTAGGAGATGCAACTCTCATAGGGATATTTCTTGAGGACAACCAGACCAAGTCCCCCACTTCAATCCGAGGACCATCAGTCCTATGCCGTTTGGCAAACCGCTGGGCCCTCTCCTGAGAGGGGGACAACCTCTCCACTACCTGGTCCAAATCTGCTGCATACGCTCCACAACAGAGTCAACACCGGGACAGACAGAAGCCTCCGTCTGTCCCGAAGAAAATCGAGGGTGAAACCCAAAATTGCAGAAAATGGAGACATCAAAGTGGCAGAGCTAGCCCTATAATTAAGAGCAAACTCAGCCAAAGGCAAAAAAGAGACCCAGTCATCTTGATCAGCAGACACAAAGCATCTCAATAAGTCTACAATGTCTGGTTTGTTCTCTCAGTTTGTCCATTGGTCTGAGGATGAAAAGCCGAGGAGAAAGACTATTGAACACCAAGTTTAGAACAAAAAGTCCTCCAAAATCTGGACTGCACAAATTCCCTGACGTCACAAGACAAAGTAGGCCACCAAAAGGACGACTCACCAAGTCCTGGTACCAAAAATTCCGGGATGACCGGCCAACGCGGAACAATGAATCTCAGACATCACACTCTTTATCCACCGGTCTGGGACAAACATTTCCCAATAGGGCAGCGCTGGGGTTTATCCTCCTGACACCCTTCCAGAGCCAGTCTCCGATTGGGCGAGATGGCGGAAAGAACTACACCCTCTTTCAAAATAACAGCAGGATCAGATAACTCAGGAGAGTCCGCAAGGAAACTCCTCGAGAGGGCATCCGCCTTAACATTTTAGTGCCAGGAAGAAAGGAAACCACAAAATTAAAACGTGTGAAAACAAGGCCTACCTGGCCTGTCTAGGATTAAGTCGCTTGGCTGATACCAGATAAACCAGATTCTTATGGTCCATGAGGACCACACCCGATGTTTGGCTCCCTCCAGCCAGTGTCTCCACTTTTCAAAAGCCCACTTCAAGGCCAATAACTCCCGTTTACCCACGTCATAATTACGTTCAGTTGGAGAAAATTTTTGAGAGAAAAAGGCACAAGGGTTACTTTTAGAGGTCTCTGGATCTCTTTGGGACAAAACGGCACCTGCCCCAATTCAGAGGCATCAACCCTCCACCTGAAATGGCAGAGAAACATCAGGCTGCCGTAGAACAGGAGCAGAAGTGAATCTCTGCTTAAGTTCCTGAAACGCAGAGACTGCCTCAGGAGGCCAATTCACCACATCAGAACCCTTTTGGTCAAATCAGTCAATGGTTTAACAATAACAGAGAAATTACCAATAAATTTACGATAAAAATATTGGCAAAACTCAAGAATCTCTGAAGAGCCTTTAATGAAGTAGGTTGGACCCAATCACAGATGGCCTGAACCTTGACTGGGTCCATTTCAATAACAGATGGGGACAAAATGAATCCCAGAAATGAGATCCTCTGTACGCCAAAAAGACACTTTGACCCTTCACATACAGAGCATTCTCTCTCAAAATCTGGAACACAGTCCGAAAATGTTTCACATGAGAGTCCCAGTCATTGGAAAAAATCAAGATATCATCCAAATAAACAATCAGAAATTTATCCACAAAATTACTGAAAATGTCATTCTGAAGGAATGGAAGACTGAAGGAGCATTAGTGAGCCCAAAGGGCATCACTACGTACTCAAAATGCCCCTCTGGGGTATTAAATGCCGTCTTCGATTCATCCCCGTGCTTTAATGCGAATAAGGTTATACGCCCCCCTGAGGTCAAGCTTGGTAAAACCAAGTAGCACTATTCACCCTGGAAACAAGGTCAGAAATCAAGGGTAACAGATTTGATATTTTACAGTGATATTGTTCAAGAGACGATAATCAATACACGGCCTTAATGAATAGAGTTGAGCAATACTTTCCAATATCCAAAAGTATCGGAATCGGAATGGTATCGCCGATACCCAAAAAATATTGGCGATACCCGATACCGATACCGGAAATCCAATGTAAGTCTATGGGAACAAAAATATCGGAATTAAAAAAACCCCAATCTTGCCTTGTTGGTTAATTGTACATGAAGGAAAACAACAAAGAGTAATGTAGAATGTATTGGGGAAGGTTGAGGAGACATTAAAGGCATAGATGTTTAACCCAATCAAATGGAATAGCATAAATATTTTTTTTTTTAAAGATGTTCGGATTGACGAAGAAATTGACAATGTTGTTAACGTTTTTTCTATTTTGGCAAATATGTATATTTCACAACTTCCATGCTCTTCACCTTTTTAACTTTTGACACACTTTCTCCTTCATAATCTTCAGCAGCATCATCTTTTTCATCAAATTATTCTTCATCTTCACCTTCTTTATCTTCTTAAACTTCTTGCTATTCATCTTTTTGTTAACATTACTCATATTCTTCTTATTAAACTATTATTCCATATTGTACTTCATCTTCTTCATCATATTCTTATTTGTGACAGAGAATCCTGTACTTGTAATCTGTCAAAGTATGAATTTTTCATCCTTCCGTTCTTGCTGTCACAAAAGATTTAAATTACAACAGTATTTGTCCGTGTTCAGTTTAGCCTGCAGCAGCAGGCATTTTCCAGGGGCACCACGAGGAGGAACGGACTCACCCCCATACACTGCTTAGTCTTCTTCTGCTTATGATTTAGAGCATATATTTTGCTCTTCATTTTGGTCTTATACTTCATGTTCTTCTGCTTTTTGATCTTCTGCTTATTGTTCTTAAGTCTCTTGTTCTGTATCTTGTAGTTTGTCTTAACCTTCTTAGTCCTGTTTGGTAATCTTTTATTTCTTCTTTGTGATGGTGTTTAGGCTGGTTGGCTTGATGCTCGTCGTCCTTGTGGTCGTCATCTTCTTCGGGGTGGTCATCAGGGTCGTCGTCTTAATTGTTGGAGATCCAGAGTGATTACCCAAAAAAGCATTGAAAAAATCTTCAATTTGTAAATGTAGCAGAAGGTACAAGAGTCAATGCAATTAACGAGGACCAGCTTACTGTGCTGGAACCCGGAGGGTCAGCAGAAGGAAAAGAGCCAATGGCACAACCGAGGACCAGCTGACGTTACTGGGACACGGTTACTAAGCAGGAGGTACCTGTGCTCCAAAGCACTACCAAGGACCAGCAGACGTTGCTGGAACTCGGATACCGAGATGGAGGCACCTAGGCCAAAGGCACTGCGGAGAACCAGCTGACGGTACTGGAACCCGGACGGGTAGCAGAAGGTACAAGAGCCAATGCAAGTAACGAGGACCAGCTGACTGTGCTGGAACCCGGAGGGGCAGCAGAAGGAAAAGAGCCAATGGCACAACCGAGGACCAGCTGACGTTACTGGGACACGGTTACTAAGCAGGAGGTACCTGTGCTCCAAAGCACTACCAAGGACCAGCAGACGTTGCTGGAACTCGGATACCGAGATGGAGGCACCTAGGCCAAGGCACTGCGGAGAACCAGCTGACGGTACTGGAACCCGGACGGGTAGCAGAAGGTACCCATGGAAATTTAAGTTGACAGGCCGCGAGCCGGCCGCAGTTACCGAATCCCACAGTACTACAGTGGGTGATTGTCCTATTGTCACAACGGAAACAGTCTTTATTTGCATATCCCGCAGCACACATAGGTAGCACCTAAACTCCAAGCACCATAGAGTCGGCTAACCCGACCGCAACACGATAGGACAACTTATTGGAGGCTAAGTGACGTTTACACTGACAGGAAACAGATGGCGTGCTGTAACCAGTCTGGGCAGGAGTGAGTACCCGTGCCAATGACACTTCCGAGCAACAACTGGCGGTGTTGAAGCCCAGGGATGAGAAGACAACAGGGTGGAGGCAGCATGACTTTTTGCCGTTCACACAGCAGGGGAACAGCTGACATTACTGAACCCCAGTAACACAGGAGCAAGTGTTGACTGTGCTAACAGCACTTCCGAGCAACAACTGGCGGTGTTGTAGCCCAGGAATGAGAAGAGAACATGGTGGAAGCAGCAGGACTTTTTGCCGTTCACACAGCAGGGGAACAGCTGACATTACTGAACCCCAGTAACACAGGAGCAAGTGTTCACTGTGCTAACAGCACTTCCGAGCAACAACTGGCGGTGTTGTAGCCCAGGGATGAGAAGAGAACATAGTGGAGGCAGCAGGACTTTTTGCCGTTCACACAGCAGGGGAACAGCTGACATTACTGAACCCCAGTAACACAGGAGCAAGTGTTCACTGTGCTAACAGCACTTCCGAGCAACAACTGGCGGTGTTGTAGCCCAGGGATGAGAAGAGAACATGGTGGAGGCAGCAGGACTTTTTGCCGTTCATACAGCAGGGGAACAGCTGACATTACTGAACCCCAGTAACACAGGAGCAAGTGTTCACTGTGCTAACAGCACTTCCGAGCAACAACTGGCGGTGTTGTAGCCCAGGGATGAGAAGAGAACATGGTGGAGGCAGCAGGACTTTTTGCCGTTCACACAGCAGGGGAACAGCTGACATTACTGAACCCCAGTAACACAGGAGCAAGTGTTCACTGTGCTAACAGCACTTCCGAGCAACAACTGGCGGTGTTGTAGCCCAGGATGAGAAGAGAACATTGTGGAGGCAGAAGGACTTTTTGCCGTTCACACAGAGGGGAACAGCTGACATTACTGAACCCCAGTAACACAGGAGCAAGTGTTCACTGTGCTAACAGCACTTCCGAGCAACAACTGGCGGTGTTGTAGCCCAGGGATGAGAAGAGAACATGGTGGAGGCAGCAGGACTTTTTGCCGTTCACACAGCAGGGGAACAGCTGACATTACTGAACCCCAGTAACACAGGAGCAAGTGTTCACTGTGCTAACAGCACTTCCGAGCAACAACTGGCGGTGTTGTAGCCCAGGAATGAGAAGAGAACATGGTGGAGGCAGCAGGACTTTTTGCCGTTCACACAGCAGGGGAACAGCTGACATTACTGAACCCCAGTAACACAGGAGCAAGTGTTGACTGTGCTAACAGCACTTCCGAGCAACAACTGGCGGTGTTGTAGCCCAGGAATGAGAAGAGAACATGGTGGAGGCAGCAGGACTTTTTGCCGTTCACACAGCAGGGGAACAGCTGACATTACTGAACCCCAGTAACACAGGAGCAAGTGTTGACTGTGCTAACAGCACTTCCGAGCAACAACTGGCGGTGTTGTAGCCCAGGGATGAGAAGAGAACATGGTGGAGGCAGCAGGACTTTTTGCCGTTCACACAGCAGGGGAACAGCTGACATTACTGAACCCCAGTAACACAGGAGCAAGTGTTGACTGTGCTAACAGCACTTCCGAGCAACAACTGGCGGTGTTGTAGCCCAGGGATGAGAAGAGAACATGGTGGAGGCAGCAGGACTTTTTGCCGTTCACACAGCAGGGGAACAGCTGACATTACTGAACCCCAGTAACACAGGAGCAAGTGTTGACTGTGCTAACAGCACTTCCGAGCAACAACTGGCGGTGTTGTAGCCCAGGAATGAGAAGAGAACATGGTGGAGGCAGCAGGACTTTTTGCCGTTCAACAGCAGGGAACAGCTGACATTACTGAACCCAGTAACACAGGAGCAAGTGTTCACTGCGCTAACAGCACTTACGAGCAACAACTGTCGGTGTTGGAGCCCAGGGTCAAGGAGGATGTTTAAATACTATATCAAGTATTTTCCTTGTTACGTGTCAATTAAAAATGTCTATTGTTGTGAATGGGTTTGAGATGAGTTCTGAGCAGAGGCTCCCTCTAGTGGTTACAAGCGGTACTGGTCTGTTCAGTGAAGATTGTGGGGACTGGGAATCAGGTGTTACTGACTGGTCTTATATAAGGGAGTCACCTTCCCATCAGGGTTGCCGGTTATCAATTGTTCTGGTCTGAATCCTTGATTCCAGTTTCCCTTGTAGCCTGCTGTGTCGTGTCTGCATCTCCTTCTAACAGATAAGACATTTTCTTCTTTTTGTTTCTGTGCTTGATTTTTGCATTTTGTCCTGCACTTCTGTGGGGGCCTTCTGGGTCCCCTTAGGGGGCTTTTGCCCTCTCAGTTTAGTTCAGCCACTGATGTTTGTACTTTTGCTTTTTCCAGTTTTTCAGTGGCTGATGTTTTGATTTTGTTACACCAGAGAGCTAATTTAGGTGGTAGAGGTCGTGTGATCTCAGGTGTTTTTGAAATTAGTAGAGTTGGTGCTTTCAGGGTTTTTTTGGGATTGCAGTAAGTACCCTTCCTATCCTTTTCTATTTAGTTAGTTTGGGCCCCAACGTTTGCTCATACTATTTTCTGTCTGTGTCAGTATTTCGTCTTGTCTAACCGCCATTACATGTTTGGGGGCTTGCTATTATCTTTTGGGTTCTGCTCCGGGGCAGATAGCTTTCCTATTTCTATCTTTAGGTGTAGTTAGTTTCTCAGGCTGTGACGAGGCGTCTAGGACCAATGTAGGAACGCTACACGGCTGCCTCTAGTTGTGGTGGTTAGTCAGGGTACTGCAATCTCATAGATTCCAACTGCTCTGGTGTATTGCCTTTTTGCCTGCACTCCTCAGCTACCGAATCATAACAGTATCACCGGCCAAAAAATTGAAAATTGTATGGTACTCACAGAAGGGAAAAAATATTGTGAAAGAAAAAAAAAAAAAAAAAAGGTTGTCAGAGTTGTCAGAGATTTTTCTGTTTGTTGCATTTTTTTTTTTTTTCCCTCTGTATCTCTGGGTGCCGGGGAGGATTTTTTTTTTTCTCTCAATGGAGTTTGCACAGTTGTCTGGCCGTGTGGATCAGCTTGCCACTGAGGTTCGGAGTATTGCTACCTATCTTGCTAGGTTGCCTGTTGTGGAACTTAGGATTCCCATGCCAGATTTGTTTTTAGGGGATCGAGCTAAGTTTCAGAATTTCAAAAATAATTGTAAATTGTTTTTTGCCTTAAAATCTAAGTCCTCAGGAAATGCAGCGCAGCAGGTTCAAATTGTCATCTCTCTCCTGCGCGGCGATCCTCAGGATTGGGCTTTTTCCCTGACACCTGGGGATCCTGTTTTGAGTGATGTTGATGCATTTTTTCAGGCTTTGGGGTTATTGTACGATGAGCCTAATGTCACTGATCAAGCTGAAAAAGCCTTGTTGGCATTAAATCAGGGGCTTGATGACGCTGAGTTATACTGTCAGAGATTCCGTAGGTGGGCAGTCCTGACCAAGTGGAATGACGACGCTTTGGCGGCCCTTTTTCGGAAGGGGCTGTCAGATAATGTAAAGGATATTATGGTGGGATTCCCTGTCCCTCTTGTCTCAATGATTCTATGTCATTAGCGATTCAAATTGACAGACGTTTGCGTGAGCGGAGAAGTATGCGTGGAATAGTGTTGCCTTGTGAACCTGCTTCTGAATCCATGCAGTGTGATAGAGTGGTGTCTGGGGCACAGCGTCATGAGTTTCGAAAACGCAATGGGTTATGTTTCTACTGTGGTGATGCCTCTCATGCTATTTCAGTCTGCCCTAAGCGGGGAGGACGTTTTGCACTCTCAGTTGTCTTGGGTAGTGTTCAGACTAAGTTTTTACTAACTGTCACTCTGATATGCTCTCTGTCCTCATTTTCTGCTCAGGCTTTCGTTGATTCTGGAGCAGCTATTAACCTGATGTGTTATGATTTTGCTAAACGTTGTGGGTTTCCCTTGATACCCCTACAGAAGTCTATTCCCCTTCTGGGGATCGATTCTACCCCTTTGGCTGAGAATAAACCTCAGTTCTCTACTCAGGTTATAATGAGGGTTGAACCTGATCATCAAGAGTGCTGCAAATTTTTGGTTCTGTATAATCTGCATGATATTATCGTACTGGGTTTCCCTTGGTTACAGTCTCATAATCTTGTTTTGGATTGGAAATCTGTGTCTGTAACCAGTTGGGGCTGCCAATGTGTTAATACCAACACTCCTGTTTTTTCTGCCTCCCCCCAGGCTCAGGATGTTCCTGACTTTTTGACTGATTTTTCTGATGTGTTTAGCGAAAGTAAATCTGCATCCTTGCCTCCCCATAGGAGCTATGACTGCGCTATTGAATTAGTGCCTGGTAGTAAATTCCCTAAAGGTCGCCTTTTTAACTTGTCTGTACCTGAACATGACGCTATGCGGTCTTATATCAAGGAGTCATTGGAGAAAGGTCATATCAGACCATCCTCTTCACCCTTAGGTGCCGGTTTTTTCTTTGTGGCCAAAAAGGATGGTTCATTAAGGCCGTGTATTGATTATCGTCTTTTGAACAATATTACTGTGAAATATCAATACCCGTTACCCTTGATTTCTGACCTGTTTTCCAGGGTGAAAAACGCTACTTGGTTTACCAAGCTTGACCTCAGGGAGGCATATAACCTTATTTGCATTAAGCACGGGGATGAATGGAAGACGGCATTCAATACCCCGGAGGGGCATTTTGAGTACCTTGTGATGCCCTTTGGGCTCACTAATGCTCCTTCTGTCTTCCAGTCCTTCATGAATGACATTTTCAGGGATTTTGTGGATAAATTTCTGATTGTTTATTTGGATGATATCTTGATTTTTTCCAATGACTGGGACTCTCATGTGAAACATGTTCGAACTGTATTCCAGATTTTGAGCGAGAATGCTCTGTATGTGAAGGGATCAAAGTGTCTTTTTGGCGTACAGAGGATCTCATTTCTGGGATTCATTTTGTCCCCATCTGTTATTGAAATGGACCCGGTCAAGGTTCAGGCCATCTGTGATTGGGTCCAACCTACTTCATTAAAGGCTCTTCAAAGATTTTTGGGTTTTGCCAATTTTTATCGTAAAATTATTGGTAATTTCTCGGTTATTGTTAAACCATTAACTGATTTGACCAAAAAGGGTTCTGATGTGGTGAATTGGCCTCCTGAGGCAGTCTCTGCATTTCAGGAACTTAAGCAGAGATTCACTTCTGCTCCTGTTCTACGGCAGCCTGATGTTTCTCTGCCTTTTCAGGTGGAGGTTGATGCCTCTGAAATTGGGGCAGGTGCCGTTTTGTCCCAAAAAGATCCAGAGACCTCTAAAAGTAACCCTTGTGCCTTTTTCTCTCGAAAATTTTCTCCTACTGAACGTAATTATGACGTGGGTAATCGGGAGTTATTGGCCATGAAGTGGGCTTTTGAAGAGTGGAGACATTGGCTGGAGGGAGCCAAACATCGGGTGGTGGTCCTTACGGACCATAAGAATCTGGTTTATCTGGAATCTGCCAAGCGACTCAATCCTAGACAGGCCAGGTGGGCCTTGTTTTTCACACGTTTTAATTTTGTGGTTTCCTTTCTTCCTGGCACTAAGAATGTTAAGGCGGATGCTCTCTCGAGGAGTTTCCTTGCGGACTCTCCTGAGTTATCTGATCCTTCTGTTATTTTGAAAGAGGGTGTAGTTCTTTCCGCCATCTCACCCAATTTGAGACTTGCTCTGGAGGGGTGTCAGGAGGATAGGCCCGAGCGCTGCCCTGTTGGAAAATTTTTTGTCCCGGACCAGTGGAAAAAGAGTGTGATGTCTGAGATTCATTGTTCCGCGTTGGCTGGGCATCCCGGAATTTTTGGTACCAGAGACTTGGTTAGTCGGTCCTTTTGGTGGCCTACCTTGTCTCGTGATGTCAGGGAATTTGTGCAGTCCTGCGGGACTTGCTTCGCTTCAAGCCTTGCTCTCGCTCTGGTGGTTTGTTGATGCCATTGCCTGTGCCCAAGAGACCATGGACCCATATCTCTATGGATTTCATTTCCGACCTTCCTGTTTCTCAGAGAATGACCGCCATCTGGGTGATTTTCCAAGATGATACATCTTGTGCCATTGCCTAAGTTGCCTTCCTCCTCTGAATTTTTGCCTTTGTTCCTTCAGCACGTGGTTCGTTTACACGGCATTCCTGAGAACATTGTGTCTGACAGAGGAGTCCAGTTTGTTTCCAGATTTTGGAGGACCTTTTGTTCTAAACTTGGTGTTCAATTGTCTTTCTCCTCGGCGTTTCATCCTCAGACCAATGGTCAAACTGAGAGAACAAACCAGACATTGGAGACTTATTTAAGATGCTTTGTGTCTGCTGATCAGGATGACTGGGTTTCTTTTTTGCCTTTGGCTGAGTTTGCTCTTAATAATAGGGCTAGCTCTGCCACTTTGATGTCTCCATTTTTCTGTAATTCTGGGTTTCACCCTCGATTTTCTTCGGGACAGACGGAGGCTTCTGTCTGTCCGGGTGTTGACTCTGTTGTGGAGCGTATGCAACAGATTTGGGACCAGGTAGTGGAGAGGTTGTCCCTCTCTCAAGAGAGGGCCCAGCGGTTTGCTAACCGGCATAGGACTGATGGTCCTCGGTTTAAAGTAGGGGACTTGGTCTGGTTGTCCTCAAAAAATATTCCTATGAGAGTAGCATCTCCTAAATTTAAGCCTAGGTTCATTGGACCTTATAAGATCATGGAGATTCTTAATCCTGTTTCTTTTCGTTTGCTTCTTCCAGGGACATTTAAGATCCATAACGTGTTCCACAAGTCCTTGTTGAAGAGGTTTGTTGAGCCAGTGGTTCCTGCTGCTGTGCCTCCTGACCCTGTTTTGGTTGAGGGCAATCTGGAGTATGTGGTTGAGAAAATATTAGATTCTCGTTTTTCTAGACGGAAACTCCAGTATTTGGTTAAGTGGAGAGGTTATGGTCGGGAAGACAATTCTTGGGTGTTTGCTTCGGACATCCATGCTAGGAGACTCATCCGTGCGTATCATAGAACTCATCCTGACCGACCTGGTTGCTCAAATGAGGGTTCGGTGACCCCTCCTCAAGGGGGGGTACTGTTGTGAATGGGCTTGAGATGAGTTCTGAGCAGAGGCTCCCTCTGGTGGTTACAAGCGGTACTGGTCTGTTCAGTGAAGATTGTGAGGACTGGGAATCAGGTTTTACTGACTGGTCTTATATAAGGGAGTCACCTTCCCATCAGGGTTGCCGGTGATCAATTGTTCTGGTCTGAATCCTTGATTCCAGTTTCCCTTGTAGCCTGCTGTGTCGTGTCTGCATCTCCTTCTAACAGATAAGACATTTTCTTCTTTTTGTTTCTGTGCTTGATTTTTGCTTTTTGTCCTGCACTTCTGTGGGGGCCTTCTGGGTCCCCTCAGGGGGCTTTTGCCCTCTCAGTTTAGTTCAACCACTGATGTTTGTACTTTTGCTTTTTCCAGTTTTTTCAGTGGCTGCTGTTTTGATTTTGTTACACCAGAGAGCTAATTTAGGTGGTAGAGGTCGTGTGATCTCAGGTGTTTTTGAAATTAGTAGAGTTGGTGCTTTCAGGGTTTTTTTGGGATTGCAGTAAGTACCCTTCCTATCCTTTTCTATTTAGTTAGTTTGGGCCCCAACGTTTGCTCATACTATTTTCTGTCTGTGTCAGTATTTCGTCTTGTCTAACCGCCATTACATGTTTGGGGACTTGCTATTATCTTTGGGGTTCTGCTCCGGGGCAGATAGCTTTCCTATTTCTATCTTTAGGTGTAGTTAGTTTCTCAGGCTGTGACGAGGCGTCTAGGACCAACGTAGGAACGCTCCACGGCTGCCTCTAGTTGTGGTGGTAAGTCAGGGTACTGCAATCTCATAGATTCCAACTGCTCTGGTGTATTGCCTTTTTGCCTGCACTCCTCAGCTACCGAATCATAACAGTCTATACTCCAAACAAGAGAATATAACCTTTAGTACCATAAGATGATGATTTTACTTAAAAAAATATATGTAAATTAATAATTTACAAACATAAACGCATACATTAACATGTTGAAAAGCAATGCAAACCACAATTAAAATAGGTTAAATAATCTGCTATACGGTTTAAAATAAAAGCATACAAGTACATATCAGAATCCATTAATGATGGCTAAGTAACAGTATGTACACCATTTTTATTGTGTAGACAATGAATGGCTGACTTAAAAACATAATCAGCATTACAAGTTATCTTTGACATTCATAAAACTTTACATTTGGTGAATAATATCACTAAAATTTTTTTAAAAATATCTAAAATTTCCATCATGTAATACTGATAATATGTGCCAATCATTTATATTAACAAACAAAAAATTTAAAAAGTGCATAGTGCAGAGTGAAAACAGATATTTATGCCTGACTGTGGACTTGCAAGCATGACAACGGATAGATAAGGTATATATAGATGAGACTGCATAGCCACAGATGGGGAATGGCGATGTAATACTGTACCTCAATAAAGTGTGCGTTACTACTACATCCTTTTTTTTATATAGCTTTATAAAAGGTTACGTGCATGTATGGTTGCGCCTTTGTTTGGACGCACAGACTGGCTTCCTGCTGTGACGCGTTGGGTATTGGAGCGTCTGTACGTCTTATGACGCAGACTAACATTCACGGTGCGCATCGTTCATCATCGCAAGCGTACCGACAACACAAAGGCGTTGTCATGACTGCTTTACTCAGTAAACATGCACCTATGATGAAACATACACGCATGTGCCCTGTTACATAACAAGCTACAAGAAAAAACGAGTGTGAGGTGTGACACAGCTGTTTTGTTAAGGTACAGTATTATATCGACATTGTACAGGTGTCGCTATTCAGTCTGATAAATAGATATCATTCACCTATTCTATCAGTTGTCGTTCTTTCAGCACCACTTACAGGTATATGTTTTGCTATTGTGACTATGCACTATTGACTTTACCAAGGTAATGCATGATTTTTGTTAGCGATTATCATGTTTACATGAAGGACCTTTATGATATGGGCTGTTAACTTTCTAATTAAATATGTATTTTTTAAAATGACACAAATATAAGTAATGTTGAAGAGGACTATTCCTACATGCATTGTTTGCACAATATTACAGGTGTACATCACGTCCCTTAATCAACATTGGATTATTATATTTACTTGTATGCTTTTATTTAAAAGGCAAGAACACTGAAGTATAACCTTTGCACTGCAGCAGTTGTCAAAGTTCAACCCACATTATGCACTTCCAACATTGCAGAATTTGAGTCATGATGTGAGTTGGATTTGTCTAAGCTATGGAGTGACAAGGTTGACCATCAGTATCCTCTAGCATAAGTAGGCTTTTGTGTTTGCATTTGTTTTCGACATGTGCATATCTGTAATAATATGTCACAATTATTTTGTAAAAGATTTGTGACAAAGACTAATCATTTTATGGTTTTAAAGTTGACGTTTCAAATGTTTACAGCTTAGAAATCAGGGTGTAGCCTCATATCTATGTGTAGCACTAGACACTTTGACATGTCATGTTTTTTTCACCATGATTAGGTAGCTAGCAGTAATTTTTGCCGGACACACAGCAGGGGAGCAGCAGGCGTTACTGAACCCCACAAACACATCAGCAATTGTTTTCATCTGTGCATCTAACACTTCTGAGCAGCAACTGGCGGTGTTGAAGCCCAAGGTCAAGGAGGGTGTAGGCAGAGGCCTAGTATGAGATGTTTGAAGTTGAAGTTGTAGTTAGCAGCAGTAATTTTTGCCAGACACACAGCAGGGGAACAGCAGGCGTTACTGAACCCCACAAACACATCAGCGATTGTTTTCATCTGTGCATCTAACACTTCTGAGCAGCAACTGGCGGTGTTGAAGCCCAGGGTCAAGTAGGGTGTAGGCAGAGGCCTAGTATGAGATGTTTGAAGTTGAAGTTGTAGTTAGCAGCAGTAATTTTTGCCAGACACACAGCAGGGGAACAGCAGGCGTTACTGAACCCCACAAACACATCAGCGATTGTTTTCATCTGTGCATCTAACACTTCTGAGCAGCAACTGGCGGTGTTGAAGCCCAGGGTCAAGGAGGGTGTAGGCAGAGGCCTAGTATGAGATGTTTGAAGTTGAAGTTGTAGTTAGCAGCAGTAATTTTTGCCAGACACACAGCAGGGGAACAGCAGGCGTTACTGAACCCCACAAACACATCAGCGATTGTTTTCATCTGTGCATCTAACACTTCTGAGCAGCAACTGGCGATGTTGAAGGAGGGTGTAGGCAGAGGCCTAGTATGAGATGTTTGAAGTTGAAGTTGTAGTTAGCAGCAGTAATTTTTGCCAGACACACAGCAGGGGAACAGCAGGCGTTACTGAACCCCACAAACACATCAACGATTGTTTTCATCTGTGCATCTAACACTTCTGAGCAGCAACTGGCGGTGTTGAAGCCCAGGGTCAAGGAGGGTGTAGGCATAAAATATTGAGTTATTGCCTTGTTACGTGGCCATTGCAAATGTATGTACTTCAAACAAGAATAAATGAAGTTTTACTAGGACAATAAAATGATGAATTTCAATTCCAAGAATAGAAAAATATTTATACTTGAGAGTCCTCTGTGGTTGATACCGTTTAATGGCTAACAGAAAATATGGTAACAAATTCCAAGCTTTCGAGACTACTCAGGTCTCTTCATCAGGCTAAGACTAAAACAAAAAATGAAGAATCACATATTTCTACACACAACAGGACACAGGAATAGGTAAGACCAGTGAGGGAGGGACAAGTGAGGGGAGACCGGCCAAAAAATGAGAACAAGGATGAATTATCAGCGCCACACAATAAGAGAAAAAATAATGGATTTACCTGTGGCAAAACAATTTTGTATGCCCGGTCATAGCATGATGGATATGGAATTAATGGTATTAAAATATAACTTCAAATATGAGAAAGATACAAAGGTTTCAGAATATAAGCTCATCATGACCTTTGACACTGTTAGTGATGGAATGAATAGATCACACGGATTTATGTCATTCTATATCAATTAAGGAATCTGCGTCTCTGCCCTTCCAGGGGCATGAAAACACAAAACCAGACCCCAATCAGAGGGCAATAAAACTTTCTATCCTTATCTAGGAAAGATGTATATCTTCGTACCGTGTTAGCCAGTAGATAGAAAAATATTTAGACTTGAGAGTCCTCAGTGGTTGATACCTTTTAATGGCTAACTGAAAAGATGGTAACAAATTGCAAGCTTTCGAGACTACTCAGGTCTCTTCATCAGGCAAAGACTAAAACAAAAACTGAAGAATCACATATTTATACACAAGAGGACACAGGAATAATGCAATAGGTAAGACATGTGACGTGAAGCAGAAATGTCATTATGGCAGAGGGATGAACATAAATATTGGAACAGTTCATAGATAAGGAGTGAGGGTTTTATTGCCCTCTGATTGGGGTCTGGTATTGTGTTTTGATGCCCCAGGTCAGAGAAGAAGATTCCTTAATTGATGTACACAGACATGAATCCATGTGACACGTTCATTCCAGCACTAAGAGTGTCAAAGGTCATCATAAGTTTATATTCCCAAATCTTTCTATCTTTCTCAGATTTGAAGTTAGCTTTTAATACCAGTAATTCCATATCCATCATGCTATGACCGGGCATACAAAAGTGTTTGGCCACAGGTAGATCCATTCTTTTTTCTCTTATTGTGTGGCAATGAGAATTCATCCTTGTTCTCAGTTTTTGCCCGGTCTCCCCCACATACAGACCCCCAGTTGGACATTTCGTACAAATAATTAGGTACACCACATTAGATGTGATGCAGCTGAAAGTACCTGGGATCTTGTAGTCCTGATGGGAGTTGGGGATCTTTATCTTGTCCGTGGTCATTATAGATGGACAGGTTTTGCACTTCTTCTGTTTGCAAGGAAAGGTTCCTGCAGCTGTTGGGGAGGACAGGGAGCTTCTGACAATGATGTTTCTTAGATTTGGGGGCTGCCTAAAACATAGTAGTGGGGGGTCTGGAAATATGGATTGTAATCGGGCATCTTTTTGTAGTAAAGGTTGTAGTTTCCGTGCAGCTCCCCTTAGCATCTCCAGATTTGGATTGTAGGTGACCACTAGAGGCACCCGGTTATTTTCTTCTTTAGCTTTGTAATGTAGCAGGTGATTCCTTGATATTCTGGTGGCTCTTGTAATTTGGTTCTCAATTGTTCTTGGATGGTAGCCCTGGTTCAAAAAGGTCTTTCTGAGGCGAATAAGGTGTTCATCTCTATCCATAGAGTTGGAACATATACGATTGTATCTGATGGCTTGGCTGTAGACAATAGAGTTTTTTATGTGTTTTGGATGGAAACTGTCCCATTTAAGGTATGTTGGACAGTCGATTGGCTTCTGATACAGGGATGTCTCTATTTCATTGTTCTTTAGCTTAATGGTGGTGTCTAAAAAGTTAATTTCAGTGCTGGAGTAGTTAAGTGTTAAGTTGATGGTGGGATGAAATTGGTTGAACTGTTCATGGAACGTCTTTAGCTGTTGTTCAGACTCCGTCCAGATGATTAAAATGTCATCAATGTAGCGGTAGTAGGCCCGAGGCCTGATGGGACATGAGGACAAAAATTCGCTTTCAAGCTTGGCCATGAAAAGATTTGCATACTGTGGAGCCATTTTACTTCCCTTCGCTGTGCCAGTCTCCTGAAGATATATCTTGTTGTCAAATTCAAAGTAATTGTGGGTGAGGATGAATTTTGTGAGTTTCACCACAGAATCAGCAACATTCGCGGTGTTTCCCATGAAGACTTTGCAGGCATTTAATCCATCCTGGTGTGGGATATTAGAGTACAAAGATTCCACATCCATGGTGGCCAGGATGGTTCCTTCTGGTAAGGGACCTATTGCTGCTAGTTTATTCAGTAGATCAGTTGTGTCCTGAATGTAGCTGGGTGTATCCTTTACCAGGGGTTTAAGAATACCCTCTACCCATCCAGATACCTGCTCAGTAAGGGTGTCCACACATGAAATAATCGGCCTCCCTGGATTCCCAGCTTTGTGGATTTTGGGAAGCATGTAAGAGAGAAAGGCCATACAGTCTCTGAAAACCAACAAAGAAATCATCATTAAACCTGCTGACAAGGGAGGTGCAATAGTCATGATGAACACATCAGACTATATGAAGGAAGCAAACAGACAACTTACGGACACACGCTACTACAGAAAACTGGAGTCGGACCCTACACAGGACTATTACAAGGAACTAAGCAAGTTGGTATCTTGTCTGTCTGACAAATCCATAAGAGCTGATGACCTGATACCAGAAAGTCCAAGAACAGGGACGTTTTACATGCTTCCCAAAATCCACAAAGCTGGGAATCCAGGGAGGCCGATTATTTCATGTGTGGACACCCTTACTGAGCAGGTATCTGGATGGGTAGAGGGTATTCTTAAACCCCTGGTAAAGGATACACCCAGCTACATTCAGGACACAACTGATCTACTGAATAAACTAGCAGCAATAGGTCCCTTACCAGAAGGAACCATCCTGGCCACCATGGATGTGGAATCTTTGTACTCTAATATCCCACACCAGGATGGATTAAATGCCTGCAAAGTCTTCATGGGAAACACAGCGAATGATGCTGATTCTGTGGTGAAACTCACAAAATTAATCCTCACCCACAATTACTTTGAATTTGACAACAAGATATATCTTCAGGAGACTGGCACAGCGATGGGAAGTAAAATGGCTCCACAGTATGCAAATCTTTTCATGGCCAAGCTTGAAAGCGAATTTTTGTCCTCATGTCCCATCAGGCCTCGGGCCTACTACCGCTACATTGATGACATTTTAATCATCTGGACGGAGTCTGAAAAACAGCTAAAGACGTTCCATGAACAGTTCAACCAATTTCATCCCACCATCAACTTAACACTTAACTACTCCAGCACTGAAATTAACTTTTTAGACACCACCATTAAGCTAAAGAACAATGAAATAGAGACATCCCTGTATCAGAAGCCAATCGACCGTCCAACATACCTTAAATGGGACAGTTTCCATCCAAAACACATAAAAAACTCTATTGTCTACAGCCAAGCCATCAGATACAATCGTATATGTTCCAACTCTATGGATAGAGATGAACACCTTATTCGCCTCAGAAAGACCTTTTTGAACCAGGGCTACCATCCAAGAACAATTGAGAACCAATTTACAAGAGCCACCAGAATATCAAGGAATCACCTGCTACATTACAAAGCTAAAGAAGAAAATAACCGGGTGCCTCTAGTGGTCACCTACAATCCAAATCTGGAGATGCTAAGGGGAGCTGCACGGAAACTACAACCTTTACTACAAAAAGATGCCCGATTACAATCCATATTTCCAGACCCCCCACTACTATGTTTTAGGCAGCCCCCAAATCTAAGAAACATCATTGTCAGAAGCTCCCTGTCCTCCCCAACAGCTGCAGGAACCTTTCCTTGCAAACAGAAGAAGTGCAAAACCTGTCCATCTATAATGACCACGGACAAGATAAAGATCCCCAACTCCCATCAGGACTACAAGATCCCAGGTACTTTCAGCTGCATCACATCTAATGTGGTGTACCTAATTATTTGTACGAAATGTCCAACTGGGGGTCTGTATGTGGGGGGAGACCGGGCAAAAACTGAGAACAAGGATGAATTCTCATCGCCACACAATAAGAGAAAAAAGAATGGATCTACCTGTGGCCAAACACTTTTGTATGCCCGGTCATAGCATGATGGATATGGAATTACTGGTATTAAAAGCTAACTTCAAATCTGAGAAAGATAGAAAGATTTGGGAATATAAACTTATGATGACCTTTGACACTCTTAGTGCTGGAATGAACGTGTCACATGGATTCATGTCTGTGTACATCAATTAAGGAATCTGCTTCTCTGACCTGGGGGCATCAAAACACAATACCAGACCCCAATCAGAGGCAATAAAACTCTCACTCCTTATCTATGAACTGTTCCAATATTTATGTTCATCCCTCTGCCATAATGACATTTCTGCTTCACGTCACATGTCTTACCTATTGCATTATTCCTGTGTCCTCTTGTGTATAAATATGTGATTCTTCAGTTTTTGTTTTAGTCTTTGCCTGATGAAGAGACCTGAGTAGTCTCGAAAGCTTGCAATTTGTTACCATCTTTTCAGTTAGCCATTAAAAGGTATCAACCACTGAGGACTCTCAAGTCTAAATATTTTTCTATCCTTATCTAGGAACTGTTCCAATATTTATGTTCATCCCTCTGTGATAATGACAGTTATGCTACACGTCACTTACTTGTCTTACCTATTTCACTATTCCTGTGTCCTGTTGTGTATAAAAATATGTGATGCTTCATTTTTTGTTTTAGTCTTTGCCTGATGAAGAGACGTGAGTAGCCTCGAAAGCTTGCAATTTGTTACCATCTTTTCAGTTATCCATTAAAAGGTAACAACCACTGCAGACTCTCAAGTCTAAATATTTTTCTATCTACTGGCTAACACGGTACGAAGATACACAAGTTTCCTAACTTCAAGAATAAAAATAAAGACACTGCAAATATAAACGCATATATGCACATGCCAACAAGAAATGGAACAACACACCACCCAAAAAATTGGTTACAAAATATAGTGTTGTAAATTTAAGAATAAAAGTCCATTTTTGTATTTATGAATAATGCTTAAGGAACGCTATGTTAAACCATAACATAGTGAAGACAATGGATTTTGTAATAGTCACTCATCATCATCATCATTGCAATTTAGATGTGACAGTCACAGACATTTCAATTATTTAAGTTAATAAAATCGTTACTTTGTACAGCATGTATGACATGTCCAGCATGGACTCATCAATGTGATGACACAATAATGTACGATAAAAAATAACCATTTAAAAAAACATAATGCATTGTCACAATTTAAGTGTGTGCCTGCAAGTGTAGGTGAAACAAAGGCTACGGATAGCAAAGGTATATTCTATGTCTGTATCAGACAGTGGACAGCCTCTGATGGGTAATGGCGATGTTATACTGTACGTCAATAAAGTCTGCGGCTGCAATCATGCATTTTTTGCTTGTACAGTGTTGAAGAGGGTAAAAGCATGTCTGGTTGCGCAAGGCTTTATCCGTCAACACTACCTTCCTACTGTCACGCGCAGGGTAGGGTAGCGTGTGTCAATTAGATGACTCTATAAAATGTGACGTTACGCAGCGTTATTGCGCCCTAGGGACGCCAAAAATACGACAGCAGTAATCATTTACTGTCTAATACTCCACCTATGACCAACAAAAAAAGAA
This sequence comes from Oophaga sylvatica, assembly GCA_033576555.1. Classification (NCBI taxonomy): domain Eukaryota; kingdom Metazoa; phylum Chordata; class Amphibia; order Anura; family Dendrobatidae; genus Oophaga; species Oophaga sylvatica. Next base: position 32,484 of record JARQOD010004093.1, on the reverse strand, counting down.
CGTTCCCTCTTTAACAATCTACAAGACTAACAAGCATAATGGTTGACGCTGACTTTATTGAGGTACAGTATTACATCGACATTGTCCATGAGTAACTATGCACTGTGATACCTATATACCATTATTAATTTATATATGTTGTGGTTGTTTCAACAGCACTTGCAGGTATAACTACCTATTGTCAGTATGCATGATGCACTTTCTAGATGTAATAATTTATTATTGCACATTATTACCAGGTTTACATGCTGGCCATTTCATATATGGTGTGTGAAGTTACAGTTGGCATCAGTATGTGTATTTTATAATGTCTGTCATAAATAAAACTCGTGATGATGATGATGAGGATTTTATGATTCGCACATCCATTGACTGCATTATCTTACAGGTACAGATAAAGTTCCTTAAAAAGCATTAATTGATAAGTATGAAATGTACTTTTATGCATTAATTTCAAAAAGTGAACACTATGTTTTAGTTTTTGTTACCATTTCTAATAGACATGTGCAGATATGCGCTGTGATGACAAATTATTATTTGTCCATATTTGTCATAAAAATGTATCATTCTAGGCCTGGAAAACTTCACAATTTCATGTTTTAAGCATAACAATCAGGGTGACGGCTCTTCCCTATTTGGAGCATGTTCGACATGGGTTTTTCTGTGCATGTGTAGGGAACAGGAGACTTCTTGCCGGACACACAGCAGGGGAACAGCTGGCGTTACTGAACCCCACTAACACTATAGCTTGTGTATTGGTCTGTGGACACGACACTTCTGAGCAGCAACTGGCAGTGTTGTAGCCCAGGGAGTAGAGTTCAGGTGGTAGAAAGATGAACATAACAGGAGACATGGATAACGTTGCGAACCAGTTATTTAATCTGAAAACGGACAGACAAATTCTGGCGAGATCCATGCCTTGTTCATTTTCAGAAAAGTAAGCCGGTCTACATTATCGGAGGATAGTCGCATGCGACGGTCTGTTAGTACACCACCTGCAGCACTAAAGACGCGCTCCGATAATACACTGGCAGCAGGGCAAGCCAGCACCTCCAATGCATACTGGCTAAGCTCTGGCCATGTATCCAGCTTAGAGACCCAAAACTTGAATGGGGAAGAGCCATCTGGGAGTACACTGAGAGGGAAAGACATGTAGTCTGTCACCATCTTACGGAAACGTTGCCTCCTGCTGACTGGAGCCGTCTCGGATGGTGTAGACATTTGTGGCGCTGCCACAAAACTTCGCCACATTTGGAACATACTGGTCTTGCCTTTTGAAGAGGCGCTGCTTGTGCTCCCTCTTGTTGCAGAGCTGTCTCCACTGCCTCGACGCACAGAGCTGCTTTGTAAAGCAGTAGCAGCAGCAGCAGTGCTCTCGGCTGGAATGGAGAACATTATGGATTGCACCAGTGTGTCTTGGTACTCCCGCATTTTACGCTCCCGGTTCAACGGTGTGATGAGGCTTTGTAAGTTGTCCCGGTAGCGAGGGTCTAGGAGGGTGTACACCCAATAATCAGACGTGGTGAGAATGTGGGCGATGCGGCGGTCGTTTCTCAGGCACTGCAGCATGAAATCAACCATGTGCTGCAGACTCCCAACTGGCCAAGAAACGCTGTCCCCTGCAAGAGGCGTCATCTCTGCCTGCTCTGCATCACCCCACCCTCGCTCTACATACTGACTAGAGCGTTGTGTACCTCCCTCTGGAGCGATGTCTTCCTCCTCCATTGACTCCTTCTCATCCTCCTCACAAAGTGAGCCCTGCCCAGCCCTTTGTGAGGAACCACGTTGCGCTGACTGTCCAGAAGGTGATGGAATTTGTGACTCCTCATCCTCCACCTCTTCCAAAACCTCATTCCTTAGTGCTTGCAGTGTTTTTTGAAGCAGGCAGATAAGGGGGACAGTCAGGCTGACTAGTGCATCATCTGCACTCGCCATCCGCGTTGACTCATCAAACGCACGCAAAACGTGGCAGATGTCCTTCATAGAGGCCCACTCAGTAGTGGTGAAGTGTGAACGGCGCAAATTGCGAGTTGATTGCGCCTGATGCAGCTGATACTCCATTACTGCTGGCTGCTGCTCACACAACCGCTCCAACATATGTAACGTGGAATTCCACCTGGTGGGTACGTCACATATGATGCGATGTTCAGGAAGGCGAAATCTGCGTTGCAGAGCTGCAATGCACGATCTGGTGATGCTGGAACGTCGCAAGTGAGCGCACTCTAGGCGGACCTTGTGCAGCAGTGCATCAAGATCCGGATAGTCCCTCAAAAAACTCTGCACGACCAAGTTGAGCACATGTGCCAGACATGGTATGTGAGTGAGGTTGCCAAGGCCCAGAGCTGCCACCAGATTTCGGCCATTGTCACACACTACCAAGCCTGGCTGGAGATTCGCTGGCAAAAACCACACGTCGCTCTCCTGCTGTCACGCTGTATCACAGATACACATATGATGTCAGTAATCAATACTAAGAGGGACAACATGCAATATAACACATAAATAGGAAATCTCAACATGTACATAAAGTATAGTATTACCTGACATAATATCCGTTGTACTGTGGGTAAATCCTGAAGACGTATAATGCTGTACTCAGGCTGCAGGTGGACCGGGGTCTATGCTGACCCTAGACTGGGGACCTGACTAGTCCCTCAACCTGGAGGTACTGTTAATGGTACAGAGGTCCAGGCCGCCAACGTAACCCTGTCTCCTATAAGTCCCTGACAACTGTAATCTAGTCCTCAGAAGGACCCTGATTACCACACAGGGAATAGGCAGGTTACTGCTTAACAAACAGTACAGACAAACGAGACAGACAGGGAACAGAGCAAACACTGTCTTGCATACAACACTTAAACACAGAGGGAACACAAAAGGTTAGGAGATAAACTATAATCGAGGAGAGGAGAAACCACAAAGGAACTCTTAACTTAAGTCTTCTCATGACCTGATCCAAACTGCTGGTCTGCATGTAAGCTTTCACCGGCATCTAACAAGCAGACTGGCAGGTATATAAAGGAAGCTAATTAGTGCATAATCAAAAGCAGCGGGCGAGGCTGGACCTAGTCTTAGCAAAGAGCTAGGTAAAATTAACTCCCTCACTACCAAACACAAAGAAACAGCAACTCAGCTGCGAGAAGTCAGAATGTGCAATTGCGACGATCTTCGTGGCGATACACCCATGACAGTACCCCCCCTTCTACGAGGGGCCTCCGGACCCTCAGGGCCAGGTCTGCCCGGGTAAGTTGTGTGGAAGGTCCGAACCAATCGATCTGCGTTAACATCAGACGCAGGGACCCACGTCCTCTCCTCAGGACCATACCCCTTCCAATGAACCAAGTACTGAAGGGACCGGCGATTCAGACGTGAGTCAATGATCTTCGACACTTGAAATTCTAAGTTACCATTGACCACCACTGGAGGAGGAGGTAGAGGTGACGGTATAACTGGCGCCACGTACCTCTTAAGCAACGATTTGTGGAACACATTGTGGATTTTAAACGTAGGAGGGAGGTCCAGGCGAAATGCCACAGGATTAATTATAGAACTGATCCTGTATGGACCGATGAACCTGGGACCCAGTTTCCAGGAGGGAACCTTGAGTTTTATATTCTTGGTAGACAACCATACCAGATCGTTCCTCCTCAGGAACCCCAGAAGGGCCCCCCCCATTGAAAATACAAAACTGGGGGTGAAAACCATATGCCCCAAAAAATGGGGACTTACCAGTGGACTCGCTCCGCCTATTGTTAAGAGCGAACTCTGCCAGAGGCAAGAAAGAAGACCAGTCCTCCTGGTTCTCTGAGACAAAACACCGAAGATATGTCTCTAGGCTCTGATTCAGACGCTCTGTCTGACCATTGGTCTGCGGATGAAAAGCCGAGGAAAATGACAATTGCATCCCCCGACGTGAACAAAATGCCCTCCAGAATTTGGACACAAACTGAGACCCCCTATCTGACACCACATCAGAAGGCAACCCGTGAAGTCTCACAATCTCCCCAATGAACACCTGCGCCAGAGTTTTAGCATTAGGAAGAGCAGGAAGAGCAATGAAATGTGCCATCTTACTGAACCTGTCAACTACAACTAGAATGACAGTCTTCCCTGACGACGGAGGGAGGTCCGTAATGAAGTCCATAGACAGATGAGTCCATGGACGCTCCGGAATTTTCAAAGGCAAGAGGGTCCCAGACGGATGGGTATGAGGGGTCTTAGAGCGAGCACAAACTCCACAGGACGCGACAAAAGTTATTACCTCTTTATTTAAGTTAGGCCACCAAAACCGGTGAGAAAGGAGATCCACAGTTGCTTTACTCCCTGGGTGTCCTGCTAAAGCAGAATTATGATGTGCCTCGATAACTTTTTGTCTCAACTGAATAGGAACAAACAGTTTACCTGGAGGTCCACAGGGGCATCCCCTGAGCCTCCAATACCTCCTCCTCAAGCTCCGAGCATACAGCCGACACTACCACTCCCTCCTGAAGGATAGGAACCGGGTCATCCGTTTTCCCGGCCCCTGGGAAACTACGAGATAAGGCATCAGCCTTAACATTTTTTGACCCAGGACGATAAATGACGACAAAATTAAACCTGGTAAAAAACAACGACCATCTAGCTTGTCTAGAATTCAGACGCTTTGCAGATTCTAAATACAGCAGGTTCTTGTGATCAGTAATAACGGTGATCGGGTGGACTGCCCCCTCCAAAAAGTGACGCCACTCCTCAAAAGCCTACTTAATGGCCAAGAGTTCCCTATTGCCGACATCATAATTCCTCTCGGCGGGCGACAATTTCTTGGAGAAGAAAGCGCACGGACGCCATTTACCAGGGGACGGACCTTGGGATAATACTGCACCCACCCCTACGTCAGACGCGTCTACCTCCACAATGAATGGTTGTGATGCATCTGGTTGAATGAGTATGGGGGCCGAAGCAAAACATTTTTTCAAGGATGAAAATGCTTGACAAGCTTTGTCAGACCACCTAGAAAAATCCGTCCCTTTTTTAGTCATGTCAGTGAGAGGTTTGACAACAGATGAGAAATTACGAATAAATTTCCGGTAGTAGTTAGCAAACTCCAGGAAACGCTGCAGTGCCTTAAGATCCTCTGGCCGATCCCATTCAAGCACTGCTCTCACTTTCTCAGGGTCCATACGGAAACCGGAAGCTGACACCAGGAAACCCAAAAATTGAAGTTCCTGTACGGCGAATACACACTTTTCCCATTTGGCGAACAACTTATTATCTCGCAAGATCTGCAACACCTGTCTCACATGCTCCTGATGAGACACAAGATCTGGCGAGTAAATTAAGATGTCATCTAAATAAACGACCACAAACTGCCCCACAAGATGGCGAAAGATGTCATTAACAAAATGTTGAAACACCGCCGGTTCAGTAGTCAGACCAAAAGGCATGACAAGGTTCTCATAATGTCCTTCCGGAGTGTTAAACGCCGTCTTCCACTCATTCCCCTCCTTTATCCTAATCAGATTATACGCCCCCCTGAGATCCAACTTAGAGAACCATTTGGCGCCCACAATCTGATTGAAGAGATCAGGAATAAGTGGGAGCGGATACGATCTCGCCGAATCCGATTAAGCTCACGGAAATCCAAGCAAGGGCGTAGGCCTCCATCTTTTTTCTTCACAAAGAAGAACCCCGCGGCCACTGGGGAAGATGAAGGTCTAATATGCCCCTTGGCCAGACTTTCCGAAATATAATCCTTCATAGCCTGCCTCTCAGGACCAGAAAGGTTATATAACCTAGATTTAGGTAATTTAGCATCAGGAAGCAATTTAATTGAGCAGTCATACGCACGATGAGGAGGTAACTCTTGACACCCCTCCTCTGAGAACACATCCTCAAAGTCCTCCAGAAAAGGAGGCAAGGTTCTAGGCACGACCGCACTGATGACCGTTTTCATGCAGTTATTCTTGCAAAATTCACCCCACTGGCTTATCTCTCTGGATTGCCAATTAATCACTGGGTTATGTTTAGCCAACCAAGGAAGTCCCAACACAATAGGAGTAGGAAGACCCTCCAACACATAACAAGACAATTGTTCTTTATGTATTGCCCCTACTCGAAGGTCTATGTTATGAACAGCTTGTACAAAGCTACCTTGACCGAGAGGTCTGGCGTCAATAGAGAATATAGGGATCGGTTTGGCCAATACACTCAGTTGCATACCTTGCACCTGGGCAAACCGAGCGTCCACCAGATTAGCCCCAGACCCACTATCAAGAAGAACAGAAATCCTCTCAACTCTCGTACCAACCACCACCTCCGCAGGTACGAGAAATTGAGACGGACTTAGGGACGAAATACATACTCCCAGGTTGTCGTCCACCACACAACCTGGGATTAACAGTTTTCCGGCGACTTTTTTGCTCAATGAGGCACGGGATGGACACCCCTCAACAAAATGTCCCTCTATCCCACAGAAGAAACACCTTCTAGTCTTGCGGCGCACCGCCGATCCCCTCCTACGAAATGATGTCCCTCCCAACTGCATAGGCTCCTCAGAACAGACCAGGGGAACCTCAATATAAGGGACTTTAGTAGTAGGTGGAGTCACAACAGGGGGCGGAGTTACCTCGCACCTCTCCCGAAGCCGTCTATCAATACGAATAGCAAGGGCCATAGCAGCCTCCAGTGACGGAGGAGAATCATACTGAGCCAAAACATCTTTTAATTTGTCAGATAACCCTTGACAAACAGGCTCCTAAGAGCTGGGTCATTCCACTGAGTATCTGTGGCCCATCTACGGAACTCAGAAGAAAATTCCTCCGCTGGACGATCTCCCTGCTGTATCTTACGTAACTTCATTTCAGCAAGGGAGACCCGATCCGGGTCATCATATACCAGACCCAGGGCAGTAAAAAATCGATCTACTGACTGGAGGGCCGGGGAGCCTGGAGGAAGAGAGAACGCCCAGGATTGAGGGTCCCCTTGTAAGAGCGAGATGACAATTCCCACCCTCTGCTCTTCACTCCCCGATGACTGAGGCCGAAGCCGAAAATATAATTTACATGCCTCCCGGAAGGTAAAAAATTTGTCCCGCCCACCAGTGAACCTGTCCGGGAGAGCAACTTTAGGTTCAGACCTGGTTTGCTCCGGGAGAGACAAAACCCTGGACTTAATGTCCGTCAGCTTCATGGATAAACTCTGCAACTGCAGGGCAAACTGGGCAACTGGATCCATGGTAGCTGGGGAGAATCTTTTATGGCCGGTGAAAATGTCACGCTGTATCACAGATACACATATGATGTCAGTAATCAATACTAAGAGGGACAACATGCAATATAACACATAAATAGGAAATCTCAACATGTACATAAAGTATAGTATTACCTGACATAATATCCGTTGTACTGTGGGTGAATCCTGAAGACGTATAATGCTGTACTCAGGCTGCAGGTGGACCGGGGTCTATGCTGACCCTAGACTGGGGACCTGACTAGTCCCTCAACCTGGAGGTACTGTTAATGGTACAGAGGTCCAGGCCGCCAACGTAACCCTGTCTCCTATAAGTCCCTGACAACTGTAATCTAGTCCTCAGAAGGACCCTGATTACCACACAGGGAATAGGCAGGTTACTGCTTAACAAACAGTACAGACAAACGAGACAGACAGGGAACAGAGCAAACACTGTCTTGCATACAACACTTAAACACAGAGGGAACACAAAAGGTCTAGGAGATAAACTATAATCGAGGAGAGGAGAAACCACAAAGGAACTCTTAACTTAAGTCTTCTCATGACCTGATCCAAACTGCTGGTCTGCATGTAAGCTTTCACCGGCATCTAACAAGCAGACTGGCAGGTATATAAAGGAAGCTAATTAGTGCATAATCAAAAGCAGCCGGGCGAGGCTGGACCTAGTCTTAGCAAAGAGCTAGGTAAAATTAACTCCCTCACTACCAAACACAAAGAAACAGCAACTCAGCTGCGAGAAGTCAGAATGTGCAATCGCGACGATCTTCGTGGCAATACACCCATGACACCTGCTTGATGGCATTCCAGAGCTCCTGCGCTGTGTGGCTTTGATTCCCTATGGAAATTAATTTCAGGACGGCCTGTTGAGTTTGGCCACGGCTGTGCTCATATCGGTCGCATCAGGTAAGCGTTCACGGGTCCATGTGGAGGTAGACCGTGACAGCTCCTGCAGCGATGATTCTGAGGAACTGGAGTAGGAGGAGGAGTCAATGTGGACAGACTTGATTCCTGCAATCCTTGGAGTTGGCAGAACACGTACAGCGCCACTCGCAAGATCTGTACCCGGCTCCACAACATTGACCCAATGGGCAGTGAGGAAAAGGTATCGTCCCTGGCCATGGGTACTGGTCCACGCATCGGTGGTCAGGTGGACCTTGCTACTGACGGCGTTTAGTAACGCATGTTTAATTTTTCCCTCAACATGCTTTTGCAGACCAGGGACGGCTTGCCTGCTGAAATAAAATCGGCTGGGCACATTGTATTGTGGGACTGCCAATGCCATTAAGTTACGGAAACTGTCAGTCTCCACCAGCCTGAATGACAGCATTTCAAGGGACAGGAGTTTTGCAATGCCAGCATTCAGAGCCTGTGCTCGTGGATGGTTTGCCGAGTATGGCCGTCTTTTATCCCATGCCTGTGCTACCGATGGCTGTTTTGTGGCCTGGGAGTGTGAGGATGACAGGGAACTTGCAGCTGTGGGTGGAATAACACTGGGTCTCTGGACAACAGTGACAGAGGTTCTTCCATGGCGGTCCTGTGAGGAAGCCGAACCAGCTGTGTGTGAGCTGGAGGAAGAGGCTCCAACACGAGCTGAAGATGTGGGTGCTGCTGTAGGTTGGCCTACATCTCCAGTGTGTCTTTGTAACTCAACCACGTGCTTTGACCGCACATGTTTCCACATATTTGTGGTATAAGGTTACTGACACTTTACCTCTTTTTACTTTTTGATTACACAGCTTGCATTGACATAGCAAATATCATCTGCAAGTGTGTCAAAAAAGGACCACGCAGTGCAAGTCCTGGAGCGCCCGTTTTGGCTGTTGGAAGAGAACTGCTATGAACGGTGCCAACTGAGCTACAGGCAACCGAGTCTGCAGCCTCCCTCTCCTACGTTGGACCGTTGGGCAATCTCTTCCTCAGAGCTGCTACCACCACCTTCCTTTTCCTCACGCCATGTTGGGTCTTGGACCCATCACTCCACTACCCTTTCCACACCGCTGCTGTTGGGTGGTCTGGCCAGCACCATGCTCAACAGAAACTGGCACCTGAGTCTCACATCATCAGATGCGTTCTGCGTGTGCTGACCATCGGCACTGGCTCACCCGCCTCTCACATCAGAGAGACACAGCGTGTTGCGCATCACTGCATACTGCCTTCTCTCACATTCCAGAATGCTGCTTGCTGGCCCCTGTTTGCAAGCCAACAGATTCTGAGAACAAAGCAGAGACTCAGCTGCTCCATTCATAACTCTCTGACTGCCTGGCAATTTGGCAGGCGGTGAAGAGACAGTGGTTGTTAACATGCTGTGGTCCTGAGAGGAGGGAAGCAATTGAAGTCGATGCATTGCTGCATCCAACCAACAACGCTTCAATTTGTTCTTCCCGCAGCAGGGGGTACGCTGAGCTCCTACAAAAGTGCCATAAAGGAAACGCTCACGGGGAAAACTGGTGGATGCTGTGTCACTGGGTGCGGCAGCAGCCACAGAATACCCCACGTCCTCTCCCTGATGAAACTCCACGGCCACGACACGTGCCTACTCCTGCCTTCTCATCTTGTAGATTGATAAAGAAAGTCAGAAAAGTTATAAGGCCTAAGTGTGGTTATTCCTCAGAGACTGCAGTGAACACTGCAGACAACTGTTCTGTAGCTGTGAAAGGCCCCTTTGTGTACTTCTATAGTGTTTGCAACCAATGTATTGTATACGGATGGAAGCGCATCACACTAATAGATTAGATTTTTTTCAAATATAATGGAGCAGCACCAATTAGAGAAAAATGTGAAGGATGAGGCAGTGACACACGCTCAGCAGACTACAACCAGCAGTGGTTGAAGAACTAACTGGAGCGTAATCTGCACTCAAAAAATGAAAAGCTCACAGACTACAGTGAACACTGCAGACAACTGTTCAGTAGCTGTGAAAGGCCCCTTTGTGTACTTCTATAGTGTTTGCAACCAATGTATTGTATACGGATGGAAGCGCGTCACACTAATAGATTAGATTTTTTTCAAATATAATGGAGCAGCACCAATTAGAGAAAAATGTGAAGGATGAGGCAGTGACACATGCTCAGCAGACTACAACCAGCAGTGGTTGAAGAACTAACTGGAGCGTAATCTGCACTCAAAAAATGAAAAGCTCACAGACTACAGTGAACACTGCAGACAACTGTTCATAGCTGTGAAAGGCCCTTTGTGTACTTCTATAGTGTTTGCAACCAATGTATTGTATACGGATGGAAGCGCATCACACTAATAGATTAGATTTTTTTCAAATATAATGGAGCAGCACCAATTAGAGAAAAATGTGAAGGATGAGGCAGTGACACACGCTCAGCAGACTACAACCAGCAGTGGTTGAAGAACTAACTGGAGCGTAATCTGTACTCAAAAAATGAAAAGCTCACAGACTACAGTGAACACTGCAGACAACTGTTCACTAGCTGTAAAAGGCCCCTTTGTGTACTTCTATAGTGTTTGCAACCAATGTATTGTATACGGATGGAAGCGCATCACACTAATAGATTAGATTTTTTTCAAATATAATGGAGCAGCACCAATTAGAGAAAAATGTGAAGGATGAGGCAGTGACACACGCTCAGCAGACTACAACCAGCAGTGGTTGAAGAACTAACTGGAGCGTGATCTGCACTCAAAAAATCAAAACCTCACAGACTGCAGTGAACACTGAAACACAACTGTTCACTATCTGTGAAAGGCTCCTTTCTGTACTTCTATAGTGTTTGCAACCAATGTATTGTATACGGATGGAAGCGCGTCACACTAATAGATTAGATTTTTTTCAAATATAATGGAGCAGCACCAATTAGAGAAAAATGTGAAGGATGAGGCAGTGACACACGCTCAGCAGACTACAACCAGCAGTGGTTGAAGAACTAACTGGAGCGTGATCTGCACTCAAAAAATCAAATCCTCACAGACTGCAGTGAACACTGAAACACAACTGTTCACTATCTGTGAAAGGCTCCTTTCTGTACTTCTATAGTGTTTGCAACCAATGTATTGTATACGGATGGAAGCGCGTCACACTAATAGATTAGATTTTTTTCAAATATAATGGAGCAGCACCAATTAGAGAAAAATGTGAAGGATGAGGCAGTGACACACGCTCAGCAGACTACAACCAGCAGTGGTTGAAGAACTAACTGGAGCGTGATCTGCACTCAAAAAATCAAAACCTCACAGACTGCAGTGAACACTGAAACACAACTGTTCACTATCTGTGAAAGGCTCCTTTCTGTACTTCTATAGTGTTTGCAACCAATGTATTGTATACGGATGGAAGCGCGTCACACTAATAGATTAGATTTTTTTCAAATATAATGGAGCTGCACCAATTCCACAAAATAAAATAAAAAAAAGAGTCACTGAGTGACACGTGCAGATGCCTACAAACAGCGGTGGATGCAGAGCAAACTGCAGCGTCACCTGCACTCTCACACACACCTTGCACAGAGCTGTTAAAACAACACTGCAAGGCAAAAGGAAGCTTTACACAGCGGTTGGTAAACTAGCCTGCCTAAAGCACAGTACACAAAATCGCAATGTCTAACTGTCCCTCAAAGTCAGCAGAACAGCGTTCTGTCCCTAACTGAGTTCACAGCACAGTGACGCTAAAATGGTGGCGGCGCCTTTTATAGTGCATTCTGACATCATTTCAGCAGCCAATCACAGCCATGCCATTAGTTAAGATGACCGCAGCATTACAGGATGTGCCCACACTTCATAAGATTCCTCATTGGCTGACTAAAATCACATTGCCTCTCCAAGAATTATGGGAACTTCCGATTCCGGTATACGATATTGGAAAAATATCGGAACTAAGTATCGGAATTCCGATACAGCGAATATTGGCCGATACCCGATACTTGCGGTATCGGAATGCTCAACACTATTAATGAACCATCCTTTTTGGCCACAAAGAAAAAACCGGCACCCAAGGGTGAAGAAGATGGTCTGATATGACCCTTCTCCAATGACTCCTTGATATAAGACCGCATAGCGTCATGTTCAGGTACAGACAAGTTAAAAAGGCGACCTTTAGGGAATTTACTACCAGGCACTAATTCAATAGCGCAGTCATAGCTCCTATGGGGGGGCAAGGATGCAGATTTACTTTCGCTAAACACATCAGAAAAATCAGTCAAAAAGTCAGGAACATCCTGAGCCTGGGGAGAGGCAGAAAAAACAGGAGTGTTGGCATTAACACATTGGCAGCCCCAACTGGTTACAGACACAGATTTCCAATCCAAAACAGGATTATGAGACTGTAACCAAGGGAAACCTAGTACAATAATGTCATGCAGATTATACAGCACCAAAAATTTGCAACTCTCCTCATGATCAGGTTCAACCCTCATTATCACCTGAGTGAGAACTGGGGTTTATTCTCAGCCAAAGGGGTAGAATCAATCCCCAGTAGGGGAATAGACTTCCGTAGGGGTATCAAGGGAAACCCACAAGTTTGCAAAATCAAAATCCATCAGGATAATAGCTGCTCCCGAATCAACAAAAGCCTGAGCAGAAAATGTGGACAGGGAGCAAATCAGGGTAACAGTCAACAGAAATTTAGTCTGAACACTACCCAAGACAACTGAGCGTGCAAAACGTCTTCCCCGCTTAGGGCAGACTGAAATAGCATGAGAGGCGTCACCACAGTAGAAACATAACCCATTGCATTTTCGAAACTCATGACGCTGTGCCCCAGAAGCCACTCTATCACACTGCAGGGGTTCATCAAGGCAACACTATTCCACGCATACCTCTACGCTCACGCAAACGTCTGTCAATTTGAATCGCTAATGACATAGAATCATTCAGACCGGAGGGAGCAGGGAAACCCACCATAACATCTTTTACATTCTCTGACAGACCCTTCCGAAAATGGGCTGCCAAAGCATCATCATTCCATTTGGTCAGGACTGCCCACTTTCAGAATTTCTGACAGTATAACTCAGCGTCCTCAAGCCCCTGATTTAATGCTAACAAGGTTTTTTCAGCTTGATCAGTGACATTAGGTTCATCGTACAACTCCAGAGCCAGAAAAAATGCATCAACATCACTCAAAACAGGATCCCCAGGTGTCAGGGAAAAAGCCCAATCCTGAGGATCGCCGCGCAGGAGAGAGATGACAATCTGAACCTGCTGTGCTGCGTTCCCGGAGGACCTAGGTTTAAGGCAAAAAACAACTTACAGTTATTTTTGAAATTCAGAAATTTAGCTCGATCCCCTAAAAACAAATCTGGCATGGGGATCCTAGGTTCCACAACCGGCAACACTGCAAGATAGGTAGCAAAACTCCGAACTTCAGTGGCAAGCTGATCCACATGGCCAGACAACTGTGCAAACTCCATTGAGAGAAAAAAAAAAATCCTCCTCAGCACCCAGAGAAAAAGAGGGAAAAAAAATGCAACACACAGAAAAAAAAAAAATCTCTGACAACTCTGACAACTTTTTTTTTTATTTATTTTTTTTTTCCACACTATTTTTCCCTTCTGTGAGTACCATATAATTTTCAGTTTGGCCGGTGATACTATTATGATTTGGTAGCTGAGGAGAGCAGGCAAAAACGGCAATATACCAGAGAGGTTGGAATCTACTGGATTGCAGTACCCTGACTAACCACCACAACTAAAGGCAGCCGTGGAGCGTACCTACGTTGGTCCTAGACGCCTCGTCACAGCCTGAGAGGCTAACTACACCTAAAGATAGAAAGAGGAAAGCTATCTGCCCTGGATCAGATCCCCAAAGAACATAGGAAGCCCCAAACATGTAATGGCGGTTAGACAAGAGGAAATACAGACACAGACAGAAAATAGTATGAGCAAACGTTGGGGCCCAATCTTCCTAGAAAGAAAAGGATAGGAAGGACACTTACTGCAATCCAAAAAAACCCTAAAAAAATACCAACTCTACTAATTGCAAAAACACCTGAGATCACACGACCTCTACCACCTAAATTAGTTCTCTGGTGTAACAAAACTAAGCTGCAGCCACTGAAAAAACTGGAAAAGGCAAATGAACAAATAACAGTGGCTCAGATAAACTGAGAGGAGCACAAGCCCCCGGAGGGACCTGGCTGACCTCCACAGAAGTGCAGGAAAAAATGCAAAAAGCAAGCACAAAAATAAAAGCAGAAAATATCTTATCTGTTAGCAGAAGATGCAGGCAAGACTCAGCTAGCTTCCAAGTGAACCAGGAACCAAAATTGAGACAAGAACAAATGATCACCGGCAACCCTGATGGGAGGGAACCTCCCTTATATAAGACCAGTCTGTAACTCCTGATTGCCAATCTTCACAATCTTCATTGAATGGTTCAGTACTGTTTGCAACCACCAGAGGGAGCTTCCGCTCAGAATTCATTTCTAACACATTCACAACACTGCTGTCTTCATCTGTTGTCAATACCACTCCAGTCTGTCTCCAGCAATTTGTAACCTGACGGATCATTCCAGTGTTTACTGGGTGATCCGGATGTCTCAACTCAATGTAAGTCTAAAAGAATGAGAACAAGGACCAAATAATGCTCTCCGATCAATCAGGAGTTGATGTCACAAGATGGCGGATCGGGAACAGAGCAGCGCAGGGAACAGCTGAAAATAGCAGCTGGTAAGTAAATTACTAGGGTCCGGTAACTTGCACATTAGTTGCACCACTCCAGTGCTGAAATAAAAAAAATGCTGGAGTGGTGCTTTAAGATTTTATGTTTATATAATTAGTTATCAAAATATGCTTCATACATGAATTGTGTGCTATTTTGTATACAGTTCTCTTTGATTTTAAAGTTCTTCAATTTTTAAGGAATCACCAAGTAAGATAATGTATAAAATATACTAAATGAGTTAGTTAAAATTAATACCAATAAGTCTGCTCTATTTACTGCATGGTGATGTTTGCACTATTTATTCTTAAAACTTTTGCTATGTAGTAATGAAGAAATATTTCTGCTTATTCCTATCATTATCTACTATATAATCGTCTAATTCTGTCTGTCTGTAACAAAAATCCCACGTCGCTGATTGGTCGCGCCCAGGGCCGCCATCAGGGCATGACAGCCCTTACAAGTGTATGGGGCCCGGTGATTAGGGGGGCCCGCCGTCCGAGCACGTTGGCTGCCCGGTCTGCGCTCGGGCCCGGGGGCCCCCCAACATTTTGAGGCCCTCCCGCTTTGTATAAAATCATAACCCAGAGCCTGCTGTGGCCCCCCCAGTGCATAATGGTCCAGAACGTCCAGCCCGGCAAGCGCCGCCCTCATGTGACGTCACACGCTGCTTTTCTTAATTTCAAAGCAGAGCGGTGTTTGCACTCTGCGTGGGACTGGCTGGGACGGCGGCACCGCGGGACGACCAGGCGGCAGGCAGAGTCACGAGGCGGCAGGTGAGCGAGCTGGGTAAGTAGTCAGTGTGTCTGTCTCTCCAAGTGCGACATCTCTGGTGGCGTAGGTGGCGGCTGAGCAGCATCTCTACCCCAGGCATCAGGGGCAGGCTACACAGCAGCGCCGCATCACTACACTGGTCAGTCAGTGTGAGGGCAGGCAGACAGAAAGACTACACAACAAATGGCACGGCTGTGAGTTTAATGTCCTGCTCTGCAGAGCGCGCAGCTGATGCAGAACCTCATCCCGAGAGCATGCTGCTTTGCACAGACCATAAGTACTGCAGAGCATACAGTGGCTACAGAGGATCTGACTGCAGAGTATGTGGCCGGTGTGGAGGCTGTAATGAATGGGTCCTCCCCAGCTAATGTGTTATGAATGTGCTAGAGATGGTTTCTGAGCAGAGGCTCCCTCTGGTGGTTACAGACAGTACTGAACCTTTCAGCGAGGAGTGGCAATCATGGATCACGGACTGGTCTGATATAAGGGAGGTTCCCTCCCATGATGGTTGCCGGTGATCAATTGTTCTTGTCTCAATTGTGGTTCCTGGTTCAATTGGAAGTTTGCTGGATTCTTGCCTGCATCTCCTGCTTTCAGATAAGATATTTTTTGCTTTTCTTTTTGTGCTTGCTTTTTGCATTGTTTTCTGCACGTTTGTGGAGGTCAGCCAGGACACCTCCTGGGGCCTGAGCTCCTCACAGTTTATCTGCAGCCACTGTTATTGGCTCATTTGCTTTTTCCTGTTTTTTCAGCGGCTGCGGCTTGGTTTTTGTTCACACTGAGATCTGATTTAGTGGGTGGCGAGATCATGTGATCTCAGTATTTTTGTAATCAGAATTGTTGGATTTTTGTAGGGTTTTCTGGGTTGCAGAAAGTAATCTCTCCTGTCCTATCCTATTTAGTCAGCTTGTGGCCCCAGCATTTGCTCAGTCTATTTTCTGCCTATTTTTGTATTTTCATCTTGTTTAACCACCATTATATGTTTGGGGGCTTCCTATTTTCTTTGGGAATTTGCTCCGGGGCAGATAGCTTTCATCTTTCTGCCTTTAGGTGTAGTTATCTCTCAGGCTGTGACGAGGTGTCTAGGATCAACGTAGGAACACTCCACGGCTACCTATAGTTGTGTCGTTAGTTTAGGAATCTGCAACCCATCAGTTACCAACATCTCAGATGTTCGGCTGCCCTGCTGTTGTTCCTGTCCTCCTCAGATGCCGAAACATAACAGTATCACCGGCCATAACTGAAAATTATATGGTACTCACAGAAGGGAAAAATAGTGTGGAAAGAAAAAAGATTCAGAGATTTTTTTTTTTTGTCTGTTGCATTTTTTCCTTCTTTTTCTCTGGGTGCTGAGGAGGATTTTTTTTTATGGAGTTTGCACAGTTGTCTGGCCGTGTGGATAAGCTTGCCACTGAGGTTCGGAGTATTGCTACCTATCTTGCTGGGTTGCCGGTTGTGGAACCTAGGATTCCCATGCCAGATTTATTTTTGGGGGATCGGGCTAAATTTCTGAATTTCAAAAATAACTGTAAGTTGTTTTTTGCCTTAAAACCTAAGTCCTCAGGTAACGCAGCACAGCAGGTTCAAATTGTCTTCTCTCTCCTGCGCGGCGATCCTCAGGATTGGGCTTTTTCCCTGACACCTGGGGATCCTGTTTTGAATGATATTGATGCATTTTTTATGGCTTTGGCAGCCCTTTTTCGGAAGGGGCTGTCAGAGAATGTAAAGGATGGTATGGTGGGATTCCCTGCTCCCTCTGGTCTCAATGATTCTATGTCATTGGCTATTCAAATTGACAAACGTTTGCGTGAGCGCAGAGGTGTGTGTGAGATAGTGTTGCCTTGTGAGCCAGCTTCTGAGCCCATGCAGTGTGATAGAGTGACTTCTGGGGCTCAGCGTCATGAGTTTCGAAAGCACAATGGGTTATGTTTTTACTGTGGTGATGCCTCTCATGCTATTTCAGTCTGCCCTAAGCGGGGAAGATGTTTTGCATGCTCAGTTGTCTTGGGTAGTGTTCAGACTAAATTTCTGTTGACTGTTACCCTGATTTGCTCCCTGTTCACATTTTCTGCTCAGGCTTTTGTTGATTCAGGAGCAGTTATTAACCTGATGGATTTTGACTTTGCCAAACGTTGTGGGTTTCCCATGATACCCCTGCAGAAGTCTATTCCCCTACTGGGCATTGATTCTACCCCTTTGGCGGAGAATAAACTCCAGTTTTCTACTCAGTTGATAATGAGGGTTGAACCAGATCATCAGGAGAGTTACAAATTTCTGGTGCTGTATAATCTGCATGACATTATTGTACTAGGTTTCCCTTGGTTACTGTCTCATAATCCTGTTTTGGATTGGAAATCTGTGTCTGTGACCAGTTGGGGCTGCCAATGTGTTAATGCCGACACTCCTATTTTTTCTGCCTCTCCCAAGTCTCAGGATGTTCCTGACTTTTTGAATGATTTTTCGGATGTATTTAGTGAAAGTAAATCTGCATCTTTGCCCCCTCACAGGAGCTACAATTGCGCTATTGAATTAGTGCCTGGTGGTAAATTTCCTAAAGGTCGCCTTTTTAACTTGTCTGTACCTGAACACGATGCTATGCGATCTTATATCAAGGAGTCATTGGAGAAGGGTCATATCAGACCATTCTCTTCACCCTTGGGTGCCGGTTTTTTCTTTGTGGCCAAAAAGGATGGTTCATTGAGGCCGTGTATTGATTATCGTCTCTTGAATAAGATCACTGTGAAGTATCAATATCCGTTACCCTTGATTTCTGACCTGTTTTCCAGGGTGAAAAGTGCTAGTTGGTTTACCAAGCTTGACCTCAGGGGGCATATAACCTTATTCGCATTAAGCACGGGGATGAATGGAAGACGGCATTTAATACCCCAGAGGAGCATTTTGAGTACCTAGTGATGCCCTTTGGGCTCACTAATGCTCCTTCCGTCTTCCAATCCTTCATGAATGATATTTTCAGGGATTTTGTAGATAAATTTCTGATTGATTATTTGGATGATATCTTGATTTTTTCCAATGACTGGGACTCTCATGTGAAACATGTTCGGACTGTGTTCCAGATTTTGAGAGAGAATGCTCTGTATGTGAAGGGATCAAAGTGTCTTTTTGGCGTACAGAAGGTCTCATTTCTGGGATTCATTTTGTCTCCATCTGTTATTGAAATGGACCCGGTCAAGGTTCAAGCCATCTGTGATGGGTCCAACCTACTTCATTAAAGGCTCTTCAGAGATTTTTGGGTTTTGCCAATTTCTATTGTACATTTATAGGTAATTTCTACTGTATTGTTAAACCATTGACTGATTTGACCAAAAAGGGTTCTAATGTGGTGAATTGGTCTCCTAAGGTAGTCTCTGCGTTTCAGGAACTTAAGCAGAGATTCACTACTGCTCCTGTTCTACGGCAGCCTGATGATTCTCTACCGTTTCAGGTGGAGGATGATGCCTCTGAAATTGGGGCAGGTGCCGTTTCGTCCCAAAGAGATCCAGAGACCTCTAAGAGTAACCCTTGTGCCTTTTTCTCTCGAAAATTTTCTCCAACTGAACGTAATTATGACGTGGGTAATCGGGAGTTGTTGGCCATGAAGTGGGCCTTTGAAGAGTGGAGACATTGACTGGAAGGAGCCAAACATCAGGTGGTGGTCCTCACGGACCATAAGAATCTGGTCTATCTCAAATCAGCCAAGCGACTTAATCCTAGACAGGCCAGGTAGGCCTTGTTTTTCACACGTTTTAATTTTGTGGTTTCTTTTCTTCCTGGCACTAAGAATGTTAAGGCGGATGTCCTCTCGAGGGGTTTTCTTTGCGGACTCTCCCGAGTTATCTGATCCTACTGTTTTTTTGAAAGAGGGTGTAGTTCTTTCCGCCATCTCGCCCAATTTGAGACTGGCCTTGGAAGGTGTCAGGAGGATAAACCTGAGCACTGCAGGGAGGTCGGAATGAAATCCATAGAGATATGGGTCCATGGTCTCTTGGGCACAGTCAATGGCATCAACAAACTACTAGAGCGAGAGCAAGGCTTGGAACGAGAGCAAGTCCCACAGGACTGCACAAATTCCCTGACGTCACGAGACAAAGTAGGCCACCAAAAGGACCGACTAACCAAGTCTCTGGTACCAAAAATTCCGGATGACCGGCCAACGCAGAACAATGAATCTCAGACATCACACTCTTTTTCCACCGGCTGGGACAAACAATTTCCCAATAGGGCAGCGCTCGGGTTTATCCTCCTGACAACCCTTCCAGAGCCAGTCTCAAATTGGGCGAGATGGCGGAAAGAACTACACCCTCTTTCAAATAACAGCAGGATCAGTTAACTCAGGAGAGTCAGCAAGGAAACTCCTCGAGAGGGCATCCGCTTTAACATTCTTGTGCCAGGAAGAAAGGAAACACAAAATTAAAACTGTGAAAAACAAGGCCCACCTGGCCTGTCTAGGATGAGGTCGCTTGGCTGATTCCAGATAAACCAGATTCTTATGGTCCGTGAGGACCACCACCTGATGTTTGGCTCCCTCCAGCCAATGTCTCCACTCTTCAAAAGCCCACTTCATGGCCAATAACTCCCGATTACCCACGTCATAATTACGTTCAGTTGGAGAAAATTTTCGAGAGAAAAAGGCGCAAGGGTTACTTTTAGAGGTCTCTGGATCTCTTTGGGACAAAACGGCACCTGCCCCAATTTCAGAAAAATCAACCTCCACCTGAAATGGCAGAGAAACATCAGGCTGCCGTAGAACAGGAGCAGAAGTGAATCTCTGCTTAAGTTCCTGAAACGCAGAGACTGCCTCAGGAGGCCAATTCACCACATCAGAACCCTTTTTGGTCAAATCAGTCAATGGTTTAACAATAACAGAGAAATTACCAATAAATTTACGATAAAAATTGGCAAAACCCAAGAATCTCTGAAGAGCCTTTAATGAAGTAGGTTGGACCCAATCACAGATGGCCTGAACCTTGACCGGGTCCATTTCAATAACAGATGGGGACAAAATGAATCCCAGAAATGAGATCCTCTGTACGCCAAAAAGACACTTTGATCCCTTCACATACAGAGCATTCTCTCTCAAAATCTGGAACACAGTCCGAACATGTTTCACATGAGAGTCCCAGTCATTGGAAAAAATCAAGATATCATCCAAATAAACAATCAGAAATGTATCCACAAAATCCCTGAAAATGTCATTCATGAAGGACTGGAAGACGGAAGGAGCATTAGTGAGCCCAAAGGGCATCACTAGGTACTCAAAATGCCCCTCTGGGGTATTAAATGCCGTCTTCCATTCATCCCCGTGCTTAATGCGAATAAGGTTATACGCCCCCCTGAGGTCAAGCTTGGTAAACCAAGTAGCACTTTTCACCCTGGAAAACAGGTCAGAAATCAATGGTAACGGATATTGATATTTCACAGTGATATTTTTCAAGAGACGATAATCAATACACGGCCTTAACGAACCATCCTTTTTGGCCACAAAGAAAAAACCGGCACCCAAGGGTGAAGAGGATGGTCTGATATGACCCTTCTCCAATGACTCCTTGATATAAGACCGCATAGCGTCATGTTCAGGTACAGACAAGTTAAAAAGGCGACCTTTAGGGAATTTACTACCAGGCACTAATTCAATAGCGCAGTCATAGCTCCTATGGGGGGGCAAGGACGCAGATTTACTTTCGCTAAACACATCAGAAAAATCAGTCAAAAAGTCAGGAATATCCTGAGCCTGGGGAGAGGCAGAAAAAACAGGAGTGTTGGCATTAACACATTGGCAGCCCCAACTGGTTACAGGCACAGATTTCCAATCCAAAACAGGATTATGAGACTGTAACCAAGGGAAACCTAGTACAATAATGTCATGCAGATTATACAGCACCAAAAATTTGCAACTCTCCTGATGATCAGGTTCAACCCTCATTATCACCTGAGTAGAGAACTGGGGTTTATTCTCAGCCAAAGGGGTAGAATCAATCCCCAGTAGGGGAATAGACTTCCGTAGGGATATCAAGGGATACAACAACGTTTAGCAAAATCAAAATCCATCAGGTTAATAGCTGCTCCCGAATCAACAAAAGCCTGAGCAGAAAATGTGGACAGGGAGCAAATCAGGGTAACAGTCAACAGAAATTTAGTCTGAACACTACCCAAGACAACTGAGCGTGCAAAACGTCTTCCCCGCTTAGGGTAGACTGAAATAGCATGAGAGGCGTCACCACAGTAGAAACATAACCCATTGCGTTTTCGAAACTCATGACGCTGTGCCCCAGAAGCCACTCTATCACACTGCATGGGTTCAGAAGCTGGTTCACAAGGCAACACTATTCCACGCATACCTCTACGCTCACGCAAACGTCTGTCAATTTGAATCGCTAATGACATAGAATCATTGAGACCGGAGGGAGCAGGGAAACCCACCATAACATCTTTTACATTCTCTGACAGACCCTTCCGAAAAAGGGCTGCCAAAGCATCATCATTCCATTTGGTCAGGACTGCCCACCTTCGGAATCTCTGACAGTATAACTCAGCGTCCTCAAGCCCCTGATTTAATGCCAACAAGGCTTTTTCAGCTTGATCAGTGACATTAGGTTCATCGTACAATAACCCCAGAGCCAGAAAAAAAGCATCAACATTACTCAAAACAGGATCCCCAGGTGTCAGGGAAAAAGCCCAATCCTGAGGATCGCCGCGCAGGAGAGAGATGACAATTTGAACCTGCTGTGCTGCGTTCCCTGAGGACTTAGGTTTTAAGGCAAAAAACAACTTACAGTTATTTTTGAAATTCAGAAATTTAGCTCGATCCCCTAAAAACAAATCTGGCATGGGGATCCTAGGTTCCACAACCGGCAACCCTGCAAGATAGGTAGCAATACTCCGAACTTCAGTGGCAAGCTGATCCACACGGCCAGACAACTGTGCAAACTCCATTGAGAGAAAAAAAAATCCTCAGCACCCAGAGAAAAAGAGGGAAAGAAAAAAATATATATATCTCTGACAACTCTGACAACTTTTTTTTTTTTTACACTATCTTTCCCTTCTGTGAGTACCATATAATTTTCAGTTTGGCCGGTGATACTGTTATGATTTGGTAGCTGAGGAGAGCAGGCAAAAAATGCAATACACCAGAGAGTTTGGAATCTACTGGATTGCAGTACCCTGACTAACCACCACAACTAAAGGCAGCCGTGGAGCGTATCTACGTTGGTCCTAGACGCCTCGTCACAGCCTGAGAAGCTAACTACACCTAAAGATAGAAAGAGGAAAACTATCTGCCCCGGAGCAGATCCCCAAAGAACATAGGAAGCCCCCAAACATGTAATGGCGGTTAGACAAGAGGAAATACAGACACAGACAGAAAATAGTATGAGCAAACGTTGGGGCCCAATCTTCCTAGAAAGAAAAGGACAGGAAGGACACTCGCTGCAATCCAAAAACCCTAAAAAAATACCAACTCACTAATTGCAAAAATACCTGAGATCACACGACCTCTACCACCTAAATTAGTTCTCTGGTGTAACAAAACTAAGCAGCAGCCACTGAAAAAACTGGAAAAGGCAAATGAACAAATAACAGTGGCTCAGATAAACTGAGAGGAGCACAAGCCCCCGGAGGGGACCTGGCTGACCTCCACAGAAGTGCAGGACAAAATGCAAAAAGCAAGCACAAAAATAAAAGCAGAAAATATCTTATCTGTTAGCAGAAGATGCAAGCAAGACACAGCAAGCTTCCAAGTGAACCAGGAACCAAAGTTGAGACAAGAACAATTGATCACCGGCAACCCTGATGAGAGGGAACCTCCCTTATATAAGACCAGTCTGTAACACCTGATTGCCAATCTTCACAATCTTCATTGAATAGTTCAGTACTGTTTGTAACCACCAGAGGGAGCCTCTGCTCAGAATTCATTTCTAACACATTCACAACACTCTCCTGTCCTATCCTATTTAGTCAGCTTGTGGCCCCAGCATTTGCTCAGTCTATTTTCTGCCTATGTTTTTATTTTCATCTTGTTTAACCGCCATTATATGTTTGGGGGTTTCCTATTTTCTTTGGGGATCTGCTCCGGGCAGACAGCTTTCATCTTTCTGCCTTTAGGCGTAGTTATCTCTCAGGCTGTGACGAGGCGTCTAGGATCAACGTAGGAACGCTCCACAGCTGCCTCTAGTTGTGTTGTTAGTTTAGGAATCTGCAACCCATCAGTTACCAACATCTCAGGTGTTCGGCTGCCCTGCTGTTGTTCCTGTCCTCCTCAGCTACCGAAACATAACACTAATGCACCACTGAGCCCAAGTGCTTCCCTGCCATTTGGGTTCACCTGAGTACAGCTCCTGATATAAGGCTGCCTTTACCACCGCCATACAGTGTCATTAGTATTACCAGCGCCATACATTGTGTCATTACCGCCACCATAAGGTGTGTCATTACCACCACCATACAATACTTGCTTATCACCAGAAAACACTAATATGAACGATTTGTGAGATTTCTGTTCTTTTTTCTGCACTTTTAGACCAAACAATCCAACCCTCAAATGCTGAATTTTCATAATTGTGCCGCCTGACTGTGAAACTGCTGAAAAGTGGAAGTCTCAACAGAGACTTGACAGAAGAGGATGACATAAGGATTTCTATTTACTGTTGATTTGAGCTTGTAGGGGGAATGTTCTGCGGTGCAGCGGGACCACCTTGTTTTCTGCTTCTTAAATAGAAAAATAATTCATTTGTGCTCATTAAATGTCATTCACAATCTGCCAGCGCGTCGCACAAGAGGAAATTACCTGTACGGGAGGGCATTATACCCGCCCTACAGGTCCGTACACACAATGTACACCTATTAAACAGTGACAGCCGCCTCCTTGCACCCAGTGACAGAAGTCGTAACCAACGATGTAGGAAACTCCCCAATCTGCAGCCTCCAAAACTGCTCATGAATATGGGGTTTAGGGCGACTCCCCAGGGGCAAAACTAAACGAAAACCTCCAGGAATTGATTACAGATATATGGTGGTATTATATCAGTTGTAGTATTATGTGGGCAACTCATGGCGGTATTATGTGAGCTTTTTAGCTTAGTATTACGTTTAATTAAACAAAATATTTAAGCTTTGCATGGCGGTATGCTTTGCATGTGGATCTAGTGCTCAAGCAGTCAACAGAGCAGCTGATAGTTTACTATTACTTGAGCACTGTAAGGTGGTATTTTTTGGGCTGTATAACACAGCATTATTTCAGTATTATATGGAGGTGTGGAAAATAAAATGCAAAATTAATCTATTTTGTGTGGCAAAACCCAATGTCCCAGCAGCTAATGTCTAATAGTGCTCTATTGTGGGTTGTATATAGCAGTATTATCTTGGCACTATGTGGTGGTATAGTAGTGGAGATGAAATATGAGTAAGGGGCTGCTTAGTAGGCAGAACCCAATACCCCAGTGATTAATGGAGCAACTTATGATTTTACAGAGTATTGCTGCTGCATAGTGCTTGCTTACTGCATAGTATTTCGGCACTCCATGGCGGTATGTGGATTCTATATGACAGCCTTGTTATGGCACGATATGTCAGTATGGTAATGCAATGATAGGTGGAAGCTATTTTGTGGGCAAAGACCAATGTATAAGTAGTTGATGGAGCAGTTGATGGTTTATTATTAATTAATATTTCCGCACTATAGGTTGGTATTATTTAATCTGTACATGGCATCACTATTTTGGTATTACATGGCGCTATGGGAAAAAATGCAAAGTGGAAGCTATTTTGCAGGAAAAGTCCAATGCAAAAGCTAGTGATTGTTGATTATTATCTAATAATTGAGCACCATAGGTTGGTGGACTGTAAATGGCAGCATTATCTATCTATATTATCTATCTGTTATATCTATTTATCTATTATCTATCTATCATCTATCTATCTATCATCTATCTATTATACCAGTAGAGTCTACCTTGTCGTGGTGGCAGGCTTAAAAAATCTTTTGGTCAAAACAAAAACTGATGGCTATGTATGTGATATGGTGTTAATGTGTCATTGGTGAGGGCATGGTGCAGAAGTGAAGTTTTTCCATGAAAGGGCGGAGGGATTTTGGAAGGTTCACGTGGTGGAAGAG
Organism: Oophaga sylvatica; assembly: GCA_033576555.1. NCBI lineage: Eukaryota > Metazoa > Chordata > Amphibia > Anura > Dendrobatidae > Oophaga > Oophaga sylvatica. The sequence continues at coordinate 6,758 of JARQOD010004093.1, read as the reverse complement.
GAGCTAGGGTGGAGGTGGAACTGGGGGTGGAGCCTGGGTGGAGTCTCAAGGGGGGCCCCATAAATTTTGCCAGTATGGGGCCCCGAAATTCCTAGTGGCAGCCCTGGTCGCGCCCGGCCAGACGCGACCAATCAGTGACAGGCGCAGTCCGGCCGCGAATTGGCGCAGGATTTGAACCACGCACGCCACCGCTATCCGATGGTCATCTCCTGCCACATGGAGGTCAGCGGCGAAGCAGCCGGAGATGACCGGCACCAGCCGGTCATCTCCCGGCTGCTCGCAGCAGAAGTACCCCGACCGGCCTCCACGTAAACCCCAGCAGCAGCCTCCACGTGCACCCCACCAACAGAGCCTCTATATACCCCAGCAGCAGCAGCCTCGACATATACCCCAGCAGCAGCCTCCACATATATCCCAGCAGCAGCAGCCTCCACATAACCCCAGCAGCAGCCTCCACGTACACCCCACCAGCAGCAGCCTCTATATACCCTAGCAGCAGCAGCCTCCACATATACCCCAGCAGCAGCAGCCTCCACATATACCCCAGCAGCAGCAGCCTCCACAAATACCCCAGCAGCAGCCTCCACGTACACCCCAGCAGCAGCCTCTATATACACCCCAGCAGCCTCTTATATACACCCCAGCAGCAACATTTAATGATAATGTATATATTTCACCCAGAAATCCTGTGTATTCATTGCATTATTCTTAAATCTTCATAAATAAACTACATACATATTCTAGAATACCCGATGCATTAGAATCGGGCCACCATCTAGTGTTAACTATAATTGTAATTACGACTAAGAACTTAACATACTTTACTTCTTTAATAAATTGTGTGCTTACGTTTTGCTCAACTGTCCCCATTCCCCAAACACCTATTCTATCCAATCCTACCATCCTCAGGGAGAATTAGTCTTTTTTCTTCCATATTCTCAAGAGAAGGAGGCTGTTGGGATAGCAATAGCATCCGTCTTGCTAAGTATTTTCTTTGTTAAGATGCATGATCTGCTCTTTATAGTATGACATCTTTCTCTTGGGAGCAAAGAGAGCAAGAATCTATGTTTGTTTCCTATACCTGAGGAATCTGCAATCATTTTCATGACAAATGGTGAGATTTATGCTGTGGCTTCCAATTTAGATAATACCTATACAACTATATATTGTAAATATACTTGTACTAAAAATGGAAATATCCTAAAACCATAAAAGCTACTAGAGAACTCAATTAACTTTGCTTACTTTTGTTAAAAAGAAGCACTTGACAGACATAAATATAAAAGTAAAGTCAATTTCACAAATGGTTAAAATTTCAAACTTGTTGTAAAAACAAGTAACTTTTCAATGTATTTATTTAAAATCATTTCAACTCCCAAGAATAGAAGGATTTTTAGAAAAGTGGGTAGTTTCATAAGCAAGGAGCGCACAGCAACACAGCTTGCAAATGCTACTCTGAAGCTGGCCTGATCATTGAATCATTAGATCATTCAGTGTCACCATTATACTCCCATGCTGCAGAGGAAAAGCTGTCTCTACTGGCACCATGAGAGAGTGAACAGGTAAAACTAGTAGCTCAACTATATCGCTAGTCTGAACTGTCGATCTTCAGGAGCGCACCACATCTTTGCAAGTGTCAAGCTCATGCCCTAACTGATGGGTGTGAGCCAGGGGATTGTGGCCCCACTGTGCCACAAACCAGACAACCCTGGAAGGGGTGTGACTAGGACAGCTGCCTTTGTTTTCACTGGAGCCTCTGATGGTGAGGTCAGGCTTGAGCGGCAGGCAGCTGCCAAGTGCCACTCCAGGGTGGTGTCTGGTTGTGGCTGCTGATCCCACTTGGGGAGACAATGGCATGGCTGAGATACTGGAAGGCGGGCACAGCAGAGACATGAGCAGGCAGGCATGGCTGAGACTCAGGGCAGGCAGGCATGGCTGGAACACAGGGCAGGCAGGCACGGCTGAGACACATGGTAGGGAGGTACGACTGAGACACAGGGTAGGTAGGCACGACTGAGACACAGGTCAGGCAGGCACCAACTAGAAATGCATAGGGACGCGAAGTGGTGTGTGGAATGGGTAGCGTCCTGTTCACACAGCAGGTGCAGGTGCTAGTACTGACTGGAAGGAATGGTGTATGGAGGAACAGGTGAGCATCTGTTCACAAAGCTTGTGCAGGTATTGATACAGACTGGAAGGAATGGTGCATGGAGGAACAGGTTTGGACCTGTTCACACAGGAGGAGAACCGCAAGGCTGCGGAGAAGGGCTGTAGAGAAGCAAGAGGTTCTGCAGCGGCAGTAGTGAAGCAAAACAGAACTGCAAGGTATGCGGAGAAGAGCTACAGCAAGTGGTTCTGCAGCTGCAGGAGCAAAGCAGAGCGGAACAGCAAGATATCCAAAGAGGAGCTGCGGCAAGAGATTTCTGCAGCGGCAGGAGCAAAAGCAGAGTGGAACTGAGCAGAAGTACAGGAGTGCGGAGAAGAGGCGGAAAGTGGTTCAGAGAGAACACAAGGCAAGACACAGCAGGGAAAGAAACCACAGACAAGGAGACTAAGAGACAGAGGTAGGACAAACTTCAGGCAAGGTAACGGTGCGAGGCAAGGTACAGGAACAAGACACAGGAACTAGGATATTCTGCCTCCTGGGGCGGAAGAGACAAGTACAAGACAAGGTCAGGAACAATAGCACAGAGTCCAGGATATTCTGCCACCTGGAGAGCGGACAGACTGGTACAAGGCAAAGCTAGAAGTGAAGCCTCGAAGAAAGGAGGAGCAAAGAGTAAGACCAGGCAACTCAGCAGCAAGACACTAACACATAGCACAGGCAAGGTCCACAGGGTGGAGCTGCCCTAAATACTAGAGGGCTCTTGGCGAATTGGTCAAGGACACATTAGACAGGTGCACCCTGACTCCATAAGAACCAGAGAGTTCTTGCGCCGCCCCACTATGCACACAGCCAGGAAACATGCACAGCAGATTGGAGACAAGAGGCACAGAGTATGGAGCTGGCAACAGACAGAAATCACAGCATGACCTGGAGCAGTGAGCAAGTTGGAGTGTGTGAGGGATGGGAGGCCATGCAGTAATGCCAGCAGGGTTGTTACAGCAGGCAAGAAGCTGGAAGATGGGAGCACAGTACATCTGAAGAAATAAGAAGAGCTCACCACTTCAAAGTAAAGCAGAGTCATGATCAAAATACTCTGGATTTGGTTATAAAAACCCCCGGGGGAACTTTACTAAACAAATACTTTTCAAAAATTCCCAAAATTCCCACACCCTTTTTTTTTAAATTTTTAGCACCAAATAAAAACCACATCATCTTGAGAAAACCGGGCTAACCCTTGGAAATAAAAGATAAATTTCTGCTGGGGGTCAATGAAAATTTTCAGCTATCTAAAATGGGGGCCCCCTTTTTGGGTTCAGCAATTAGCGCTTCACCAAAAAAAAACCCGGATGCTTCATTTTCAAGGTTAAGGTTTTCCTTTTCGGAGAGTGACATCCCGGGGGCGGCATGCCTTGAGGAAATTAAAAACCTTTGCAGCTTTTTTGCAAAATTAAATATAAAAAATTGTTTTTTTAAAAGGAAGAGGACTTAAACCTAGGTCATTTTGGGGAAAAAGCAATACTGAAAGTTATTATCAACCTTTTCGAGCCTTGCAAAATTTCTTGGGAAAAAAGAAAAACAGAATCCCTTTTTCAGACCCGTGTTTTTGGATTGTCTACGCAAACAAAGTATGAGGACTTGGGAAGGTCGATAACAAAGGGGGCAAAGGGGGAAGGTTTCTCCTTTGGGGGAATAATGCAGAAGGGGAACTTTAAACCTTGATGCTCCTTTTTAAGATTAAATTCAGGTTCAAAAAACCCTTTCCTCCAAAAAACACATCCCATCAAGTAGAAGAGACCTCTCCCCCTTCCCCCCCCTTCCCCCCTTTCCCCTTTTTTCCACCCAGCCTTTCCCTTTTTAAGCTTTCTTTTCACTTTTCTTAATCAAAGATTGTACTTTATTTTTAAGTATTTTATTATATCTGCTTGACTTTAAACTTTCAATAAAAATTTCTTTTAAATAAAAAACGGTTGCTCGAATTTTTTTGGGTTTATTTTTTTTAAATATTTCCAAAAGGAATGAAGTTTTACTTTGGACAATTAGTTTAATTTTTTTTTTTGGTTTTTGGGGGATTTGAAGAATTCCCGACATACTACCAAAACTAAATGAGGGATTTTTTTTAAATTCAAAATTACCAGTTCACCAAAGTTCCCTTTTAAAATTTAATTTGCATGAAAATTTTTTTTTAGTGAATTGCAATTAAAGGCCAGTAATTTTTCAGAAAAAAAGAGAAGATAAAGATGAGGATGAATTTTTTTAAACTTCCCTCCTTCTTTCCAATGTGTGAAGATTAAAAAATCTGCTGTTTCAGTATGGGGCCCTCTACATAGCAACGCTCGAATCGGGGCTGAGAAAAATAGTTTTGGACGCAGCACCGACCCCACCAGCGATATCGCGTTGTAAATTTCACGACAAACAGCCCCCCTGCTGGGTATCGCTGACGTCGCTAAAAAATTCAGGACTTTTTTTTTATCGCTGGTCTCCCGCTGACAGGCACGCATGCTGGTGGCAGGCGGAACCCCACCGGGAAAAACCAAGGAATGGGGTTTTTAGGGGCGGGGTGCCTAAAACCCGCTGTTCCTTGGATACCCGCCCTGATGCAGGGAGCGGTATCCAAGTACACAGGGTTTTCCCCGGGGACCGCCGGGCTGGAAACCCCCCTGTGTACCTGGATACCAGCCCCCATCACGCGCTGGACCCAAAGGGGACACTGGGGGGAACAAGCGATGTTACCCGCAGTGTCCCCCCAGATCGCTGCCTAGCTCCTGTTTGGCAGTCAGCAGCGATTGTAGCGATACACCGCGATCCAAAAAAGTCATATCTTGTCGGGATCGCTGGTGTATCGTTTTGGCCCACCCCTTTTTCTCAGATTATTAAAAAACTCCACTGAGTGACCACGCTACAGCACTTCAATATAAACACTTGAATCTATGCGAAAAAAATCAATACTGAGCTGCATTTTTTTTTTAACTGCTTGGTACTGAATAGTACTCCACAACCAGATTAGTCCATTGGGGGCCTTTTCCCTGATTGGAAGTGTAACTATTAGTGTTAGTGTGATATGACGCTAAAAGGCATGTAGGAAGCTGCATAACCCCGCCTTTTAAAGGTATGCCCACTAAACAAAATTGCTAACGGGTCGTAAAAAAAAATCATTTTAGCGATCCCGTTACGATATTTTCAGTGCGGCACTTTTTAGCGACAGCTTCCTGCTGTGATTGCTCTCGTGGGGAACGTTCCGGACCCTATTTTCTCGCGGCGCCCCCTTGGTAAGTTCATCGCGTTGGCCCCTTTTTTAGGAAAATTTGCGGGGCTTTTGTACCGTAAAGTCGTTAAGAAGATCGTAACGGGATAGCGTCGTTAACTAATCGCTAAAAGTGGCCGAAATTTTCATATAGAAACAATCCCGCTACGATCCATTAGTAAGCGTCGTTTAAAAAGATCGCTAGCGGGGTTGTTTGTGTGGGGGTACCTTTATGGCATTTCCCTTGATTTTTCACAAAGTGTGAATTTTAACAGCAGTTTTTTTCCTATCCCACAATTGAATTGCAGAATTTTTAATCATGGGGGCCGTAAATGTCAGAAAACTTTACTCAAAGTCGTCTTCGTAGACGGGCAGCTCATCTTTAAACCCCAAAAATTTACAGTTTTTCTTGACTAAGTTCAGCAAAAATTTGGGGGGCCCTGGAAAACAGATAATAGAATCCTCCCCAACTAGAGCCCGCGAACCAATGTTCTGCTGCCCCTTACCGGGGGCTTTCTGATTAATATCGGGGGCAGCAGTGGCTTGTCCACAACTAGAGTACGTTTTTTTTAAAAAAAAATCGCCAAAAAAATTTTTGGACGAATATGTAAATTGGATATGCGATGGGGGAAAAACATTTTCTTTTAAAAACTGAAAAGGTTGGTAAATTCGGTAAAAGATAGAATAAAACCGGGGTTTCATTGCCGCTTTTTGTAAAATCACACTGAAGGTTTTTTAATAAATAGTAGAAAAAAACCATATACACATAAAATAAAAAAAAAAAAGATGCAGTGAAAACATATAATAAAATAATATAAAATATATATATTATAATATATAAATATATTAAAAAAATACATAAGACCCCAAAAATTTTGGCAAAACCCTTTTTAAAGATTTTCTGTATTTTATGACTATGAAAATTTTACATTTTTTATGAAGGCTCAAAACTATGAATTAACACATGGGAATTATAGCAAACAAAAAAGTGTGTAACAACTGATATATGTCAAAAAATTTTAGTTCTTCCAAAATCCACCTTTTCTTTTTTTGACTGCTTTGCACACTCTTGGGGTTTCTTGGGCTTCAAGAGGTAGTCACCGAAATGGTCTCCCCCAAAATCTTGAAGGAGTTCCCAAATGAATCACTTTTGACCCTTTTGCCTTCATCGCGGGGCCCCTCACCCCCCAAAATCTCATTTTTCAAGGGGGGGGGTGGGTCAGGTCTCAGGCGAGCACCCCAACCCCCCCTGGTCAATGCCCTTACACAGCCGGAGGGGGGTTTTTTGGGCATTTTCCCCCTTTTAAAAAAAATGATGGCCAAAATTTAAAACCCAAACCGGTGGAAAAAACAGCCGCTGCAAATGCGTGGAACTCGCTTCAGTATGCCCCTTTAATTTTGATTAAATCC
>JARQOD010004092.1:34961-58097 GCA_033576555.1 Oophaga sylvatica | reverse complement strand
AAGCAAGGGGTATTACGGGTGGTGCAAGAGTACGCCCAAGTGTTTAGCAAAAATCCACTTGATTTTGGGATAATTAAGGGAGTACAACATCATATCCCTACTGGCAGTCATCCTCCCATCAAAGAGCGGTATAGGCCCATACCTCCAGCTCACTATCAGAAAGCTAAAGAAATGTTGAATGATATGAAGAAAGCTGGGGTGATAAGGGATAGTTGTAGTCCCTGGGCAGCCCCTCTAGTTCTGGTTAAAAAGAAAGATGGTAGTATGAGAATGTGTGTGGATTACAGGCAGGTGAACCGCATAACACACAAGGATGCATACCCGTTACCACGTATAGAGGAATCATTAGCTGCTCTGAAAACGGCTAACTACTTTTCTACCCTTGATCTGACTAGTGGTTACTGGCAAGTGGCTGTGGCTGAGGAGGATCGTGAGAAAACGGCTTTCACCACCCCAATGGGGCTCTGTGAGTTCGACAGAATGCCGTTTGGGCTCAGTAGTGCCCCAGGAACATTTCAGAGAGTGATGGAAAACTGTCTGGGACATCTCAATTTTGAAACCGTGCTGCTATACCTAGACGACGTTATCGTGTATTCCAAGACATATGAGGACCATCTGAAGCACCTGGCAGAAGTGTTTGAGTCCCTGTCCAGGTACGGGATGAAGTTGAAACCCTCAAAATGCCATCTACTCAAGCAGAAGGTACAATACTTGGGGCACATCGTCAGTTCGGAAGGAGTAGCGCCGGACCCAGAGAAAGTCACTGCCATCCAGAAGTGGCCGGAGCCGAAGAACCTTAAGGAAGTGCGACAGTTCCTGGGACTAACGGGTTACTATAGGAGATTCGTGAAAGATTACACGAAGAAGGCAGCTCCTTTACAGGACCTCCTGGTAGGACAATCCTTAAAGAGCAGAAACCCTCCCTTTAATTGGGGTAAAGAACAGGCTGAAGCATTCCAAAAGATGAAAGAGATCCTTACAGGTGATGAGATCTTAACCTATCCTGATTACAGCCAACCGTTCCTGTTGTACACCGACGCCAGTAATGAAGGATTGGGAGCCGTTCTCAGTCAGAAGCAGAATGGACAAGAAAAAGTCATCGCATATGCTAGCAGAAAACTCAGGCCAACTGAAAGGAATCCGGAAAATTATAGCAGCTTCAAGCTAGAGTTTCTGGCGCTGGTCTGGGCCATTACTGAAAGATTTAAGCACTATCTGGCCTCCAATAAGTTCACTGCGTACACAGACAACAACCCGTTAACGCACCTGGAAACCGCCAAGCTGGGTGCCATGGAGCAGCGATGGATGGCTCGGTTGTCCAATTACCAGTTTACTATCAAGTACCGGGCAGGTCGAAAGAATGCTAATGCTGATGCGTTGTCCCGAAGGCCGCATGACTCTGACACGGAAGAAGAATCGGACGACCTGGAAGAAATTGAGCTACCCGCGTTCCATCGAAATGGGGTAGTCCACGAGCATCGAGTCCACAGAAAGCAGAATGGTGCAACATTAAATCCTTTACCCCATCATAGTTGGAAAGAGACTCAGGACAGTGATCCAGTGGTCAGCCGCATCAAGGAGTTGTTAAGACAGGAAGGCTCCTCTCTGGAAAAGGATGCACCTATGTCAGCCAAGCTCCTGTGGAACGAGAAAAGCAGGTTGTTCCTATACCGTGAGAAGTTGTGCAGAAGATACGTCAACCCCAGAACCCATGAAATGGTCTGGCAAATCGTGGTCCCCAAGGCAGACGTCCCAATGGTGTTGGAAGCGTACCACGATCAAGCAGGACACTTTGGCTGGAGGAAGCTGGAGACCCTGTTGAGATGCCGGTTCTACTGGGTAGGGATGCGCAGCTCCGTCGAGAGGTGGTGTCGGAACTGTGGACCCTGTGGTCTCAGAAGAAAGGACTACGGAAGTCAGAAGGCCCCCCTGCAACCTATCCGGACGACTCGTCCCCTGGAGATTGTGGCCCTGGACCACGTCAAACTGTCGCCGAGTAGATCTGGATACTCATACGCCTTGACCATGGTGGACCATTACTCCAGATTTCTGGTAGTCGTTCCAGTGAAAGACCAGACAGCAGTGACGGCCGCGAAGACCTTTCAAGCAAGCTTCTGCAGACCGCATGGGTATCCCGAGCAAGTCTTAACCGATCAGGGACCTGCTTTTGAAGCCGATTTATTCAAGGAATTCTGTCATATGTACGGGTGCAAGAAAATAAGAACAACACCATATCACCCTCAAACCAACGGTCTTTGTGAAAAGATGAACCATATTGTCCTTGACTTGTTGAGATCCATACCGTTGGAAGACAGGAATCGATGGCCGGATTTACTGCCTGATTTGGTTGATTTGTATAATCATATACCTGTAAGCTCAACTAACTGCACTCCAGCCTATCTTATGAGAGCAAGGCCTGGAAAACTACCAATGGATCTAGAACTTGGAGTGGTAGAACCGGAGGCAGACGACGCTGTTGAGAACTGGGACGTCAATCGGCAAGAGCAATACAGAAGAGTACAAATCTGTGTGGAGGAAAGTCTCAATAAGGCACGGGAGAAACAGGAAGATGTTTACAACCGAAATGCTCCTGCCAAGCCTTTGATGCCTGGAGAGGTAGTATTAAAAAGAAAAAGAAAGATGCACAAACTGGATAATCAGTGGGAGCAAGAACCCTACGTCATACAAGATTCTAAATACGACAACAGAAAAGTTTGTGTCGTCAGTAAAGACGGAGGAAGAACAACAACCACTGTGTCCAGAGATCATTTGAAGTTGTGTCCAGAACACTTAAAGAGTTGTGAAAAGAACCCTGTCTTCAATCAAAGAGAAAGAAAGGAAGAGGTCCTACACACCGATCTGGGAGATTTTCCTGCGGATTGGCCCCGACTGGGAGATGCTGTGATAATTCCAGTGTTGCAGTTTTATCAGCCACAAGAGGAAGTTTTACCTCCAGTTGTGCCTGTGGTGCCAGTTGAGCCCGTCCAGGAGTTACCCATTCCAGCAACACCTCAACCTGTAGAACCTCAAGATGGATCATCTGAAGCAGCGCCCCATACTATGGGATCCCCTGGTGAAGCTGACTCACACCGCCCAGCCATCAGTACGCTTGCCAGATCCATAGAAAGGTTAAGGCAGTTCTATAGTTTGCCGTTACGCAGTGCAGACAGATCGCAACTTGTTATACCTGAAACTACACCACGTAGATCAGAAAGAATCACAAAAGGGAAATTACCCATTAGATATCAGCAGTGATTATAACGAATTGATGTAAATATATTGTGAAAAGTCTATATATATAAATGTGTTTTTCCCTATTATGTCTTCGTTTAACAATGGACTCAGAGGCTGAGGACTGAGCCAGCCCAAAAACTGTATCCTGTAAATAGTTGCACTAAAGTGCCTTCTTAATGGTTTCACATGAAACCTTGACTCACCTCTGAACCAAAAACCCGTGTGGTGTGGCACTGAGTGAGGTCTGCATTTGGATGTCCTGCAGCCCACCCAGGACCCACGTTGAAGGTTTGGTGCGGGTCCTTCACAAGTATCTTGTTTATATATTTATTAAATGCTATTTGATGCTTTTGTATTTCTATATGTAAAATGTTATTGTTCGTAACGTTCAAGGTGTTCTCACCTCCCGGATGGGAAGAAGTTAATGTTTGTTGTTATGCATAAACAAAATTTTCTGTCTCTTTATATTTTACAGCCCGGGAGTGCTGTCATTTACCATGGGGGAATGTGTAGCCCTGGTACACAATACCAGGAGGATGAGTGGAGAGGTAACAGTTAAGGTCTCTTCATGACATCATGTACACTTCTGACACACCCAGCAGGGGTGTGGAAGGGAGTGATTTCTAGTCAGTCAGTTTCCTGTCCTTGGACAGAGTAGACGTGTCCAGTTTAAGTCTATCATCAGTTCAGAAAGTGGAGTCTGGTGTAGGTGTCTGTATACACCTTAGTCTAGTCAGAGCTGTGCCCACTGGAAGAAAAGACTGAACTATCTATTAAGAGACAAGCAAGGCGAAGGACAAAGTGGAAGGAAGATAATTGGAAAAGTGCTTTTGACTTGGAAAAGTCCTGCACGTTGCCACCGGTTACTGGGGACCGAAGGATCACTATTGTACAGCATAGTGAAGAGAAAACCAGGAATCTACCGGACCCTAGGTCGCGGCAGACAAGCCCCTTATAGTCAGAACGTAGCTGGAGTCAGGGGGTGTGAAGACTTTGAGTTAGTGCACGACAAGAAAAGGATTCAGCTCCCTCGCAGGAAGGCTTCTAACACAAATTTGACTGGGCAGAACAGCTAAAGATTAGCTGGAATCATAGAGAGGACTACGCTTCAGGCTGGTCGTACTCAGCTTCATTGGAAAGTAAAGGAGGCCCCTAACTTGCTTAGCTGTTGCCTCAAAGCTCATCCTCCATCAACCCCATCAGCCTCCCCGGGACCTGCCTTATCATCTTGCAAGTAAAGGTATGGAAAGACGTTGACTGTGTGAGACTGAGTTATTATTGCATGCCTGCACAATCCCTACCTAACTACCGACCTGAGGGAAGAGTCCCACCTGTAGGGGACCCGACATCTAGCTGCCTCACCATCCCCTCAGAGATCTACAGCAGCGCTGGTACAAATTACCAGAATACTACAGGTGGCGTCACGAACTGTACATAAATCAATCCCCTGTAAATATATCCCCAACATACGCCAGACCGCCCGGGCCACAGACCGAGCCACAGCTACCTGTGACAAAATCCCCATAGACTTCTACGGGCTCGGCTCTGAGTACCCCATTGCCCTGGTAACCCACAATTGTGGTGGCGGGTCGACACATTAGCACTTCGGTACCTCATCTTGGTTTCACTTAATTACCTCAGAAGTTTAAAACCCGTTTGGTGTAGCCAAAAGTGAGGTCTGCTACAGAGATCCAGAAAAGTCTTGCAGCCCACCCAGGACCACCGTTGGAGGTTTGGAGCGGGTCCTCCACAAGTATATGTTTACTTGAACTTTGAAGTCAATATTAAAAGTGTTTTCTTGCAACGTTTAACCTGAAGTGCCTCCCATAAAGGGATGATGTGTTTGAAAATGTTTTTCTGTTTTGCTAGCATTCATAAAAATTTTGTATGTTTCTTATGTAACATCTTTACTCAATTACAGCCCGGGATGTGCTGTGTTTAACCAGGGGGGAATGTGGCGCCCTGAGGGTCCAGTCGCCACAGAGATGTTGCATCTCACCCAGAGGTGTGACACCTGACTCTCAGGTAAGTAGGAAGCACCCCATTGACTCCATCACCGCATCCACACACATCATGCCAGTGCTGAGCATCAGGCTGGTTAGGAAAGGGTGTAGAAGTGGGTGGGTGGAGCCAGCTGCAGCATTAGGTTGCAGTGTGTTAGTCTAGAGTTCAGTTGGAGACAGGCAGGCAGTGAAGTGGGTACTGGCCTGACCTGCAGCTCCCCTGAGTTCACCTCAGGGAGCCGTGCTGAGTGAGTGAAGGGGTCCTGGGCAGAGACAGCAATTGAAGCTGTGCCCCCATCCTGAAGAAGGTAGGACCAGGCAAATATCGGGGAACGGTCCCTAGACTGGTGGGTCAGTTCAACGCCACTAGTAACACCGAGTATAGTGGGTCTCTTCAAGAGCCACTAGCTACCATATTCTCATCCGGGAGGAAGCGAGGGATCAAGTACGTCCAGGCATCCGACGGTGTCTCGGTCTCCGTGAACAGGAGAGCAGTGCATCGGGACATCGGGTCGTACCTGTAAACTGAAAGGATCCAATACTACCTCGTCAGAGGGCTCTGTGGTAGGGAGGTGCAGAAGGAGTGTAGCACCAAGAAGCCGGAAAGGAACATAAAGGGAGTCTTTGGGAGTGTGACCAATCTACCTGAGGGTTACTGGACTACTCACTGGAAGGACACAGTGCCCGGCTGGACTCTGTACAGCGCTTAACAGACTGTGAGTAAACCTTTGAAACTGCAACAGAACTGTTTCTCTGATACTTCCAGCGACGCACACTCCATTCTGCAACATCTCTCTGCACCATTACTTTATCTTACATCTATCTGCCCTGGGAGGACACAGTCTCACCTGTAGGAGACTTCACATCTAGCTGCACAACACCATCCCTTCCAGAGGACCTGCACGGCAGCGCTGGTCACCCTGACCAGGTACTACAGGTGGCGTCACGACAAACTACACGAACATTTAACCCCCTGTAAATACTTCCCCATTTATAGTGAGCGCCCAGGGCCACGGACCGAGCTGCAGCTACCGTGACATCCCCCTTAGAAATCAACGGGCTCGGTGGCGAGTACCCCACGGCCCTGGCAGGCGGCTCAGGTGGAAAAGTGACCAAAACCAGCCATTCTGCTTCTCCCCATAACGGGTACCTCACTTCTGTGTCTTCACAGACCAGGCTTCTGTGTGCCGTGATACCAAGCAGGAACACTTGTTATTTTTCATGCTATTTACAGAATGGATGTATTTACAATTTAGTTTTTTTTCAATATTTGTTACAGTTTTTTCAGAGATTATTTCAACTGTTTTTTTTTTTTTTTGTTTTAGTCCCTAAAATGGCACCTGTATCTGCCATCACAGAGAAGCCTGAGGAGCAGCAGAGGCGGCCTCTTCTGTGCCCAAATACCTAGATGCCACGATCGCTACTGACTGCAGCAGCTGAGGGGTTAAACTGAAGCGATCAGAGTTCGCTGTGATCGCTGCGGTGAGGAGCTGAGTATTTGTACGTTTGTGTTCCCTGTTCAAAAGTTAAAACGACTTTTTGTTTTTTACTTATTTTGTTAATCTGCAGCATCACGATTTTTACCCATAGGAGTCACTGAGAGCACAGCCTCGGGGTGACGTCCGTCCCTTGCACAGCAGATCTGGATTGGCGAACCCGCCATCTATCATCGCAGACATAAGGATCACTGAGAGCACAGCCTCGGGGTGACGTCCGTCCCTTGCACAGCAGATCTGGATTGGCGAACCCGCCATCTATCATCGCAGACATAAGGATCACTGAGAGCACAGCCTCGGGGTGACGTCGGTCCCTTGCACAGCAGATCTGGATTGGCGAACCCGCCATCTATCATCGCAGACATAAGGATCACTGAGAGCACAGCCTCGGGGTGACGTCCGTCCCTTGCACAGCAGATCTGGATTGGCGATCCCTTCATCTATCACCGCAGACATAAGGATCACTGAGAGCACAGCCTCGGGGTGACGTACGTCCCTTGCACAGCAGATCTGGATTGGCGAACCCGCCATCTATCATCGCAGACATAAGGATCACTGAGAGCACAGCCTCGGGGTGACGTCCGTCCCTTGCACAGCAGATCTGGATTGGCGATCCCTTCATCTATCACCGCAGACATAAGGATCACTGAGAGCACAGCCTCGGGGTGACGTCGGTCCCTTGCACAGCAGATCTGGATTGGCGATCCCTTCATCTATCATCGCAGACATAAGGATCACTGAGAGCACAGCCTCGGGGTGACGTCGGTCCCCTGCACAGCAGATCTGGATTGGCGATCCCTTCATCTATCACCGCAGACATAAGGATCACTGAGAGCACAGCCTCGGGGTGACGTCGGTCCCTTGCACAGCAGATCTGGATTGGCGATCCCGCCATCTATCACCGCAGACATAAGGATCACTGAAAGCACAGCCTCGGGGTGACGTCGGTCCCTTGCACAGCAGATCTGGATTGGCGATCCCGCCATCTATCACTGCAGACATAAGGATCACTGAGTGCACAGCCTCGGGGAGACGTCGGTCCCTTGCACAGCAGATCTGGATTGGCGATCCCACCATCTATCACCGCAGACAAAAGAATCAACTGGAGCACAGCCTCAGGGTGACGGTCGCCCGGTACTGCACAGCAGATCTGGATTGGCGATCCCGCCATCTATCACCGCAGACATAAGGATCACTGAGAGCATAGCCTCGGGGTGACGTCGGCCCCTTGCACAGCAGATCTGGATTGGCGATCCCACATCTATCACCGCAGACATAAGGATCACTGAGAGCATAGCCTCGGGGTGACGTCGGCCCCTTGCACAGCAGATCTGGATTGGCGATCCCACCATCTATCACCGCAGACATAAGGATCACTGAGAGCACAGCCTCGGGGTGACGTCGGTCCCCTGCACAGCAGATCTGGATTTGCGATCCCACCATCTATCACCGCAGACATAAGGATCACTGAGAGCACAGCCTCGGGGTGACGTCGGCCCTTGCACAGCAGATCTGGATTGGCGATCCCACCATCTATCACCGCAGACATAAGGATCACTGAGAGCACAGCCTCGGGGTGACGTCGGTCCTTGCACAGCAGATCTGGATTGGCGATCCCGCCATCTATCACCGCAGACATAAGGATCACTGAGAGCACAGCCTCGGGGTGACGTCGTCCTTGCACAGCAGATCTGGATTGGCGATCCCACCATCTATCACCGCAGACATAAGGATCACTGAGAGCATAGCTCGGGGTGACGTCGACCAATTGCACAGCAGTCTGGATTGGCGATCCCCCATCTATCACCGCAGACATACGGATCACTGAGAGCACAGCCTCGGGGTGACATCGGTCCCTTGCACAGCAGATCTGGATTGGCGATCCCTTCATCTATCACCGCAGACATAAGGATCACTGAGAGCACAGCCTCGAGGTGACGTTGGTCCCTTGCACAGTAGATCTGGATTGGCGATCCCGCCATCTATCACTGCAGACATAAGGATCACTGAGAGCACAGCCTCGGGGTGACGTTGGTCCCTTGCACAGTAGATCTGGATTGGCGATCCCGCCATCTATCACCGCAGACATAAGGATCACTGAGAGCACAGCCTCGGGGTGACGTCCGTCCCTTGCACAGCAGATCTGGATTGGCGATCCCACCATCAATCACCGCAGATATAAGGATCACTGAGAGCACAGCCTCGAGGGTGACGTCGATCCCCTGCACAGCAGATCTGGATTGGCGATCCCGCCATCTATCACCGCAGACATAAGGATCACTGAGAGCACAGCCTCTGGGTGACGTCGGTCATTTGCACAGCAGATCTGGATTGGAGATCCCGCCATCTATCACCGCAGACATAAGGATCACTGAGAGCACAGCCTCGAGGGTGACGTCGATCCCCTGCACAGCAGATCTGGATTGGCGATCCCGCTGTTTTGACCCGCACCACAATTGTGGTTTACCAGAGCAATGGGGTACTCAGAGCCGAGCCCATGGAAGTCTATGGGGTTGTCACAGGTAGCGGTGGCTCGGTCTGTGGCCCTGGCGGTCAGGCGTATGTTGGGGGGGTATATTTACAGGGGATAGGTGTATATCATTCGTGACGCCACCTGTAGTTCTCTGATCACTAAGACCAGCGCTGCTGTAGATCTCTGAGGGGATGGTGTGGCAGCTAGATGTCGGGTCCCCTACAGGTGGGACTGGTCCCTCAAAGTCTATGGAATTAATGATGTCGGGTGCAGGTAAATAAATCAGTCTCACACCATCCAGCGTCTTTCCATACCTTTTACTTGTCAGATGATAAGGCAGGTCCCAGGGAGGCTGGTCGGGTGGAGGATGTGCTTTGAGATAACAGCTGAACAGGTTATGGGCCTCCTTCACTTTCCATATGATGAGTTCAACCAGCATAAAGCTAAGTTCACTCCTAATACTCCAGCTTCTCCAAAGCTGTACTGCCCGGTCAGTTTTGTGGTCGGAGCCTTCCTTTGAGAGAGCTGGGTTCCTACTCTTGTCGTGCACTGACTCAAGGTTCCCACTCTCCCTGACCCCAGTTACGTACCGACACTCCAAGGGCTGCTTTCTGTAACCTAAGGTCCAGTAAGCCTCTGGTTTTTCTATCCCTACGCCTGAAGCTGTAGTGATGCTTCGGTCCCCAGTGACCGGTGATCAATGCCGGATAGTTCAATCCTTAAGGCACTTTTAGAATCCTTTCCACTGTGCCTTTCGCCCTGTCCGCGCTTGTAGCATAAGCACTCCACACTTCCAAAGGCTATGCAGGCTAATCCCTTCTTGCTTCTTCCCAGAGCTCGCTAACAGAGGCTCAGTAATCTTCTAGTTCAGGAGCACGTCGACTGAACTCCACTGTCCTTGGGACAGGCGACTGAAGGTTCTGCAGCTGACTCCTCTTTCTTCCTGCACAGACTGCACACTGACTGTTCTGTCCGAAGACAGGAAACAGACTGACTTCTCTCTCCGTCTGACTATCTGAGCTGTATCTCACTAGCCTATATAACCTATGGGTGTGTCCAAGTGTGTGATGGAGTGAATGTTTATTGAGCATTAAACTGTTACCTCTCCGCACATCCTCCAGGGTACTGTGTGTGCCTTCACACCAGGGCTACACATTCCCCCATGGTAAAATACAGCACTCCCGGGCTGTGAAATACAAGAAGACATTTTGTTTTTCATTAACAATCAACATTAAACTCTTCCCATCCGGGAGGTAAGAATTTCTTAAACGTTGCATTATGTACAGTAGGAAAATACAAAAAGTATTAAAGCATCAAGGCATTCAATATATACACAGTATTCTTGTGAAGGACCCGCACCAAACCTTCAACGTGGGTCCTGGGTGGGCTGCAGGACATCTGAATGCAGGCCTCACTCAGTGCCACACCACACGGGTTTTATATTCAGAGGTAGTTGTGGTTTCATGTAAAACCAATATAATGCACCTTAGTGCAACTATTTACAGGATACAGTTTTTGGGCTGGCTCAGTCCTCAGCCACGAAGTCCATGACATAATAAAAGGACACATATATATACTTTTCACTTCAATATTTACATGATATATCCAACGATATTTACTCAACCAGAGTATTCTATATGTAAAACTCTTACTCTTTATTTCTCAAAATTCTTTAACTTTTCAAAATTTTCATCTTTGTACCCAGCCGGGTATTCTACTCGTTATATATAAAACTACGTAAACCCTATATATAGCAATAAAGTGCAAAACAGCAATTATTTCTTTTATCAAAACTTTCTACATTTTCTTTGTTGCGGTAAACCCTGTCTGGGTCCTACCGTTCTTCACATTTTCTTGCTAACTTCAGTTACACTTTCCATCCCGGGGGCTGGAACAATGCGATGCTCATTAGAGCACATGACAAATAGGTCGTGACCTGCTATCCAAGTCTGAGTAGCGACTGTCTTCATCCTCACTACGGTCCCATCGGGTGACTCCATCATGTAGGACGCAAGCGGTATCTCCGAAGGTGTCGCTGTTGGTGCCGCTATATCCGGCGGTGCAAATTGCGATTTGGAATGAGTCGTAGCTTGTGTCTTGGTACGAGGCACTGGCAGAGTAGAATATGCAGGGGGCGCTTCCAACTGTGACGTACGTTCATGGGGCGATTCAGCTGTAACCGCAGTTTGCGATGTAGATTGGGTCGCCGATTGCGATGCAGAGTAGATCGCCGATTGCGATGCAGATTGGGATGCAGATTGCGATACGGAGGTGTACGCAGGGGGCGATGCCGATGCACAATGCTGGTGTGATGCAGAGCAGGAAGCAGGTGTGCGCAATGGCTCAGTTGGGGACGCACTAACCTGCTGCTGTCGCTGCTCCATCACAGACGGCTGGGTTTCCTCCGGTGTCCCTACCGGGGATCTGTAATGTGCTGCGGCCTCCTTGCCGGGCTGGCACTCCGGAACGGGCAGGACCTCCTCAGCCTCCTTCGCTTCCACCTCTCCTCCGGTGGGATCAGGTACAGCACTTTTGGTGGCAGCCTCCGGTCGTCCTTCAGCCTTCCTCAGCAGGGAACTTGGGAATCCAGGAGACGGCATTATGCTTGTAGGAGAGAACACTGCGTCCCACAGCAGCCGCTGTATCTGGGCACGCCAGCGTCTCTCTGTCTCCTCCATGCCAGGTTGTTGCAAAATCATCTTCTTTAACCTGGCATTTTCCTCTCCAATCTCCAGCAAGGCTTGCTGCAGGTGCAGGACCACAGATGGTTCTGGTTCTAGTGGCAGCTTGGCTGGGGAACGGGGCCTGCCTTCCACCGCTTCCCTGCTCGGCTGCACACGTCCTGCCTCCATGATGTTCCAGAACAATCTCTCTTCTTCTACCAGAGCCGTCCGGACTCTTCCGTGGAGGCGGGGTTTGCGTCCCCTCCTCTTCGCAGGGAAGGTGAAGAGGAGGCGGACCTCCTTTGCTGTAGGGCAGGATCGCATATTGTAATAGCACTTTGAGAGGGCAGGCATTCTCTTCGCGCCACAGGGGGGCACACGCCCACGAATCCACGCCCACCTTCTTCTCCAGCGCCTGAGGGCGCGAATTTGGCGGCAAAATGGCGGATTTTAGCGCCAAAAATAGCAAACAGTCCTTTTCCACAAAACAGTTCACAGGCACACAGGGCTCGCAATTTTGCGAGTTTCGCATCCTGTTCGTGACGCCAAGTTTGTTTTGACCCGCACCACAATTGTGGTTTACCAGAGCAATGGGGTACTCAGAGCCGAGCCCATGGAAGTCTATGGGGTTGTCACAGGTAGCGGTGGCTCGGTCTGTGGCCCTGGCGGTCAGGCGTATGTTGGGGGGGTATATTTACAGGGGATAGGTGTATATCATTCGTGACGCCACCTGTAGTTCTCTGATCACTAAGACCAGCGCTGCTGTAGATCTCTGAGGGGATGGTGTGGCAGCTAGATGTCGGGTCCCCTACAGGTGGGACTGGTCCCTCAAAGTCTATGGAATTAATGATGTCGGGTGCAGGTAAATAAATTAGTCTCACACCATCCAGCGTCTTTCCATACCTTTTACTTGTCAGATGATAAGGCAGGTCCCAGGGAGGCTGGTCGGGTGGAGGATGTGCTTTGAGATAACAGCTGAACAGGTTGGGGGCCTCCTTCACTTTCCATATGATGAGTTCAACCAGCATAAAGCTAAGTTCACTCCTAATACTCGAGCTTCTCCAAAGCTGTACTGCCCGGTCAGTTTTGTGGTCGGAGCCTTCCTTTGAGAGAGCTGGGTTCCTACTCTTGTCGTGCACTGACTCAAGGTTCCCACTCTCCCTGACCCCAGTTACGTACCGACACTCCAAGGGCTGCTTTCTGTAACCTAAGGTCCAGTAAGCCTCTGGTTTTTCTATCCCTACGCCTGAAGCTGTAGTGATGCTTCGGTCCCCAGTGACCGGTGATCAATGCCGGATAGTTCAATCCTTAAGGCACTTTTAGAATCCTTTCCACTGTGCCTTTCGCCCTGTCCGCGCTTGTAACATAAGCACTCCACACTTCCAAAGGCTATGCAGGCTAATCCCTTCTTGCTTCTTCCCAGAGCTCGCTAACAGAGGCTCAGTAATCTTCTAGTTCAGGAGCACGTTGACTGAACTCCACTGTCCTTGGGACAGGCGACTGAAGGTTCTGCAGCTGACTCCTCTTTCTTCCTGCACAGACTGCACACTGACTGTTCTGTCCGAAGACAGGAAACAGACTGACTTCTCTCTCCGTCTGACTATCTGAGCTGTATCTCACTAGCCTATATAACCTATGGGTGTGTCTAAGTGTGTGATGGAGTGAATGTTTATTGAGCATTAAACTGTTACCTCTCCGCACATCCTCCAGGGTACTGTGTGTGCCTTCACACCAGGGCTACACACCGCCATCTATCACTGCAGACATAAGGATCACTGAGAGCACAGCCTCGGGGTGACGTTGGTCCCTTGCACAGTAGATCTGGATTAGCGATCCCGCCATCTATCACCGCAGACATAAGGATCACTGAGAGCACAGCCTCGGGGAGACGTCGGTCCCTTGCACAGCAGATCTGGATTGACGATCCCACCATCTATCACCGCAGACATAAGGATCACTGAGAGCACAGCCTCGGGGTGACGTCGGTCCCTTGTACAGCAGATCTGGATTGGCGATCCCGCCATCTATCACTGCAGACATAGGATCACTGAGAGCACAGCCTCGGGGTGACGTTGGTCCCTTGCACAGTAGATCTGGATTGACGATCCCGCCATCTATCACCGCAGACATAAGGATCACTGAGAGCACAGCCTCGGGGAGACGTCGGTCCCTTGCACAGCAGATCTGGATTGACGATCCCACCATCTACAACCGCAGACATAAGGATCACTGAGAGCACAGCCTCAGGGTGACGTCGGTCCCTTGCACAGCAGATCTGGATTGGCGATCCCTCCATCTATCACCGCAGACATAAGGATCACTGAGAGCACAGCCTCGGGGTGACGTCGGTCCCCTGCACAGCAGATCTGGATTGGCGATCCCATCATCTATCAACGCAGACATAAGGATCACTGAGAGCACAGCCTCGGGGTGACGTCGGCCCCTTGCACAGCAGATCTGGATTGGCGATCCCACCATCTATCACCGCAGACATAAGGATCACTGAGAGCACAGCCTCGGGGTGACGTCCGTCCCTTGCACAGCAGATCTGGATTGGCGATCCCACCATCTATCACTGCAGACATAAGGATCACTGAGAGCACAGCCTCGGGGTGACGTCGGCCCCTTGCACAGCAGCTCTGGATTTGGCGATCCCACCATCTATCACCGCAGACATAAGGATCACTGAGAGCACAGCCTCGGGGTGACGTCGGTCCCTTGCACAGCAGATCTGGATTGGCGATCCCGCCATCAATCAGCAGATATAAGGATCACTGAGAGCACAGCCTCGAGGGTGACGTCGATCCCCTGCACAGCAGATCTGGATTGGCGATCCCGCCATCTATCACTGCAGACATAAGGATCACTGAGAGCACAGCCTCGGGGTGACGTCGGTCCCTTGCACAGTAGATCTGGATTGGCGATCCTGCCATCTATCACCGCAGACATAAGGATCACTGAGAGCACAGCCTCGGGGAGACATCGGTCCCTTGCACAGCAGATCTGGATTGGCGATCCCACCATCTATCACCGCAGACATAAGGATCACTGAGAGCACAGCTTCGGGGTGACGTCCGTCCCTTGCACAGTAGATCTGGATTGGCGATCCCACCATCTATCACCGCAGACATAAGGATCACTGAGAGCACAGCCTCGGGGTGACGTCCATCCCTTGCACAGCAGATCTGGATTGGCGATCCCACCATCTATCACCGCAGACATAAGGATCACTGAGAGCACAGCCTCGGGGTGATGTCGGCCCCTTGCACAGCAGATCTGGATTGGCGATCCCACCATCTATCACCGCAGACATAAGGATCACTGAGAGCACAGCCTCGGGGTGACGTCGGTCCCTTGCACAGCAGATCTGGATTGGCGATCCCACCATCTATCACCGCAGACATAAGGATCACTGAGAGCACAGCCTCGGGGTGACGTCCGTCCCTTGCACAGTAGATCTGGATTGGCGATCCCACCATCTATCACCGCAGACATAAGGATCACTGAGAGCACAGCCTCGGGGTGACGTCCATCCCTTGCACAGCAGATCTGGATTGGCGATCCCACCATCTATCACCGCAGACATAAGGATCACTGAGAGCACAGCCTCGGGGTGATGTCGGCCCCTTGCACAGCAGATCTGGATTGGCGATCCCACCATCTATCACCGCAGACATAAGGATCACTGAGAGCACAGCCTCGGGGTGACGTCGGTCCCTTGCACAGCAGATCTGGATTGGCGATCCCACCATCTATCACCGCAGACATAAGGATCACTGAGAGCACAGCCTCGGGGTGACGTCGATCCCCTGCACAGCATATCTGGATTGGCGATCCCGCCATCAATCACCGCAGACATAAGGATCACTGAGAGCACAGCCTCGGGTGACGTTGGTCCCTTGCACAGCAGATCTGGATTGGCGATCCCGCCATCAATCACCGCAGACATAAGGATCACTGAGAGCACAGCCTCGGGGTGACGTCCGTCCCTTGCACAGCAGATCTGGATTGGCGATCCCACCATCTATCACCGCAGACATAAGGGTCACTGAGAGCACAGCCTCGGGGTGACGTCCGTCCCTTGCACAGCAGCTCTAGATTTGGCGATCCCACCATCTATCACCGCAGACATACGGATCACTGAGAGCACAGCCTCGGGGTGACGTCCGTCCCTTGCACAGCAGCTCTAGATTTGGCGATCCCACCATCTATCACCGCAGACATAAGGATCACAGAGAGCATAGCCTCGGGGTGACGTCGGCCCCTTGCACAGCAGATCTGGATTGGCGATCCCGCCATCTATCACCACAGACATAAGGATCACTGAGAGCACAGCCCCGGGGTGACGTCGGTCCCCTGCACAGCAGATCTGGATTGGCGATCCCGCCATCAATCACCGCAGACATAAGGATCACTGAGAGCACAGCCTCGAGGGTGACGTCGATCCCCTGCACAGCAGATCTGGATTGGCGATCCCGCCATCTATCACCGCAGACATAAGGAGACCTAGGTGGAAGCGAGTGCTGATTCCTTTCTCTTTCCTTATTGAGGTCCATATCAGGTACACCCTTGTTTGCCTTCAATAAAAAGATTTCACAAATTGTGTGCCTCGCGTGCCATCACCAGCGATGATCGAGGTGAGGGAGGCAGGGGTACACCGAGGATATGTCAGGCAGGCTAAGGGCTCATACCCAAAAGCGAGAAATACGGACGAGTGCAATCCAATGAAAAATCGGATTGCACTCGGACCAATGTTATTCAGTGGGCGACATCTCATCTGCGATTTATTTCTCAGCTGAAAATCGGACTGAGCAAAAAATCGCTGCATGCTACGATTTGCTGCGTATCTCAAACGAGACTCGCCAATACAAGTTAATTGGTTCCAAAAAAAAAATATCGCACAGCATTCACACCATGCAACTGCTGTCCAGTTTTTACGCACCGGTGTCCTTTGAAAAGCCGGCAATTCATGTCAAGCTACTGTAAAATCACACTGACAGCTCACAAAACAATAGATATATACACATAGAATACATATATATACATATATCTATATATACATGTCAGTGACAAATACAATTAATATAGTGTTTGTGCAAAATTATGGACATGTATTTAATTATTAAATGATTGTCATGGAAAAAAATGGTGTGGGGTCCCCCTGTAATTTATAGTCAGCAATAGCTATGCAGACAGCTGAGAGCTGATATTTATAGCCTAGGAAGGGGCCATGGATAGCGCCCCCCGGCTACAAACACCAGCTCTCAGCCGTCCCAGAAAAAGCGCATCTGTAAGATGCGTCACAGTGCTCTAATTCAGTTAAATAGTTACAAGTGCAAGTGCTTTAAAGTGCCGTGTATAATGATACAGTATAGCTCACATATATATGTGTGTTTTGAAGATTTTTTTGTTTTAAAACGATGTGTACAGTTGTGTATTACAATGCGATTTTAACATGAGCTTTTACAAACAGAGAACTGTTCTATGTAAAACCTCATGTTAAAATCGCATTGCATACAGATGTTCCGCTTAAAAATCGCACGGAAATCGCATGACACTCGCATGACAATTGCATGGCACTCGTTTTTTCGGTCCGGAAATCGGATGTTTTTTTTCTCGCATATGGGTACGTACCCTAAGGGGGAAGATGGAGTAGCAGCGGGGAGGAGGATCAAAGAGGAGCTGCTATTCAGACCAAGAGATTCAACATCAGCAGCAAAAAGGAGGAACTAAAAGAGGATGGACACTGAGGGGCTGTCAGTCACTGTAGGTGGGTGGAAATTCAGCAGCAGCACGGAGGAGGGGCACTGAGGGGCTGTTAGTCACTGTAGGTGGGTGGAAATTCAGCAGCAGCATGGAGGAGGAGCACTGAGGGGCTGTCAGTCACTGTAGGTGGGTAGAAATTCAGCAGCAGCACGGAGGAGGGGCACTGAGGGTCTGTTAATCAGCTTAGGTGGTAAGATATTCATCAACAGCACCAGGGAGGACGGATGCTGAGGGATTGTTAATCAGGTTAGGTACAGTAGGTGGTGATTCAGTATCATCAAGGAGGAGGGACAGTGAGGGGCTGTCAATCAGGTTAGGTGGTAAGATATTCATCAATAGCACCAGGAAGGAGGGACGGTGAGGGGTGTCAATCAGGTTAGGTGGTAAGATATTCATCAATATCAGCTAGGAGGGAAACTAAGGTGTAGGGTAGGGGAATGCAGGGAGGAAGGACACGATCCATGATCGTGGATGGCGGGAAAAGAAGGAAAAAGGCCCGCCCACAGATGAGAGAGCGGGAACGCTACAGAGGTGCAGCAGAGGAGCTAGAAGGCAAGATGGCAAGCGGTGGTGACCCGGGGTGTGGAGGAGCAGGAGAGAGCTTCCCCAGCAGGCAGAGTCCGGACCCAACAGCAGCCATAGACCCAGAGCTTCTGAGCACCCAGGTGGAGGAGCTGAGCCGCCAGCTCCTGGGTGCGCAGCTGACCGCAGTGGAAAGATGGAAGGTGGCCTTGCCGGAAAAGCAGCAGCTGGAGCCTCAGTGTCCTATCTGGCGGCCTGCTACAACAGTTCCTGCGGAAGAGGAGGAGACCGGCACCGGAGAAACATCGGAGGCAGATAACAATCCAACCCTGCCCCAGTAGCCGAGGAGCTACTGGTAGGCCCACTGCCCGAATCTACACCCCGTGAACCCGGCCGGCCTCGCGCGTCCCTGAAATGGGATCAGGCATCCGGCCTGGAGGATCGGTTTGGGGCCCTGCTTAAACCCACTCATATAGTGGAGGAAGTTGATGCTGAGCGGGTAGTGTACCGCTGGATCCATCAGGGGACAGATCTCATGCTGTTCCCCGGTGAGCAAAAAGAAGGGAGCAGAGTAGAGGTCTTAAGCTGGAGGGAGTACAGCCAGCAAGTTACTCACCGGTGGGAGCTGGAGGAAAGGGAACATCAGGCCTAGCGTCTAGCTCTGGATGACCAGGACCTGCAGGCCAAGAGGCAAGCCCGCAAGGCTAGGGGGGCAGACCAGGGGCCCCTGAGACAGGGAACAGTGGTGGATTTCTAGCTGAAGGGAGGCTGGGGCTTTATCAAGGAGCCCAACCTGCTGGCGGAAATGTTTGCAAATTGGCGGGATGTTGAATCCCATCTCCTGGAGGGACACCTGGATAGGGATCTCTACCCGGGGATCGTGTCATATACACCTAACACTGGGGCATAAAGGGATGGTATGCCCTGAATGTACAGACACGCACGCCCGCCACCACCGACCAGGAAGCCACCAGCAGGGGGCAAAGGCCAACATCTATGCCACCTCAGGCCCGAGCCACCACCGCAACCACATCAAACCCTGCACCAGCCCCCACCGTCCAGCCAAAGCTCATTTCAGTCAGGAATGTGAGTATTCAGACACCCATGGCAGGACATGACCTCACAGTTCATGCCAGCACCAACCACGACCTATTTATAGCACCAGGTGTGGCTTTTGTGTATGACTTCCCAGGCCAGGGAACAGCCAGCACCAGGTGCTGCCTCCAAAAGGAAATAAAGGAAGAAGAGTATTGACTGTAAATAGTTAAACTGTTAAAAATTAACCTAGTAGGGTTCATGCAAAAAGTTTAAAGAACTCAGAGATCATGGACTATGTTTGATCCGAACTGCCTTTGTAAATAGTTATCACTTCTTGGTTTTACATGAAGCCTTTAGAGTGCGTATCATACCCTATACCTTTGCACAACTGACCTCAGAACAAAAACCGTTTGGCGTGGCCGAAGTAGTCGTCCAAGGTGGAGACCAGTGATGCCTTGTAGCCCACCCAAGGCCTACGTTGGGGGTTTGAGACGGGTCCCCATGTTGCACTAGAGAAGAATACCTTAGTTCAAGATTTTGCTGAACCCTGTTGAACTTGAAAGAGAAAGTTTTATTGCACTTAGTATAAAGATATCTTGTAGCACTTAATGTTGAAATTGCACTAGAGTAAATATTCAGAAAGTTTTATAGCACTTTAAAGTAAAATGTTTACCCATGATAAATGCCAAATGCCAAAAAAAGGTTTATTTAAAATGTAGATATTTATATTTTCTACCCTGTTTATTATCTAACGTTTAAGAAAAGATGCCTCCCATAAAGGGAAGATGCGTTTTATCTGTATTTTACCTGTTAGAATGCATTCTTGAAAATTTGTATGTTTCTTTGTAACAGCTGTTTTACTTTGTTCCAGCCCACAGACGTGCTGTGTTTAACAGGGGGGGTATGTGGCGCCCCTGAGGGTCCAGTCGCCACAGAGGTACTGCACCTCATCCAGAGGTGCGGTACCCCACTCTCAGGTAAGGAGGGAGCACCACCCAGGAATCTAACACCTGCACCCAATACAGACTATTGCAGCAGGGCACCCTGGACGTACCCTAAGGGAGGATGGTCTCATCCAAGGCTGGGTAGGAAAGAGTGTTGGGAGAGTGGGTGGTGAAAGTAGAAGGAAGGGGGTGGAGCTTAGTGAGCGGGAAGGAGACTGTAGAGTGAGAACAGGAGGGAGCTCAAGCTGTAAGGAGCTTGTCTCCAGACGTAGAAAGATAGTAGTAAGCAAGAGACAGGAAGAAGCTTCCGGAAGGACAGAAGAGGTCCTAGGGGCACGGATAGTGAGCATTCCATCCGTAGGGCCCGATCCAGTAGTGGAGAGACCAGGTCACAGTGGGTTACCGGCTCCCGAGACTAGTGGAGAAATCACCAGACTCAGCTAGCAAGCCGGAGGCAGTGGCAGCTGTAGTTGCTTCAGCCACAGCCACAATTATCTTAGACGAAAAGGTAGCCATATAGGAGCAAGGGGACACAGAAAGGATGTCGCCCGACAAAGGTCCGCGGCTACTGGCTTGGGACACTGACTGTGAGGGGCTGGACAGGAAGGGTGGAAAGTCAGCACAGTGAGATGGCCAGGAAAAGAACATATTGAAGGGAGTCCTGGAAAAGTGTATCCTAATCTACATGGGAGTTTGCTGGACTCCTCTCCTGGAGCACACGGCACCAAGTGGGCATCTGCACATAACTGAACTGTGAGTAAAACATTGGAAACTGCACTCTGCTGTGTCCTCTGAATTATTCCTGCGTCACCTGCCCTGCACCACATTCACCTTCAACATCACCTCTAACATCCTAACTGCCCTGGGACATAGCCCTGCCTGTGGAGGACTGAACCAACTCTGCTGCATCAACAACTGTCCCAGTGGACTGAATCTGCAGTGTTGGGCTAACATCTTTATTGCCGAGTACCACAGGTGGCGTCACGAACACTTTATTACAAACTCTTTATTTTTCCCCTTTTTCATCATCATCCCCTTTTGTTGGACGCCCAGGGCCACTGACCGGGTCACTGATGCCGTGACACTACCCCTTTAAGAAGCGGCCCGGTATCCCTACTGTACTGGCGGGTGCTCCAAGCACAGTTTCAGCAGCAGCAGGGAGGGGGCAATGGGAGCTTTCAGTCAGGGTAGGTGGGCAAAGATTCAGCATCAGCAGGGAGGGGGCAATGGGGAGCTGTCACGGTAGGTGGGCACAGATTCAACAGCAGCAGGGAGGGGGAAAATGGGGAGCTTTCAGTCAGGGTAGGTGGGCACTGATTCAGCTGCAGCAGGGAACTAGTACAATGGCAAGCTTTCAGTTGGTAGGTGGGCACTGATTCAGCAGCAGAGGGGGCAATAGGAGTTTTCAGTCATGGTAGATGGGCACAGATTCAGCAGCAGGGGGTATTGGGGAGCTGTCAGTCAGGTAGGTCGGCACAGATTCAGCAGCAGGGAGAGGGTAATGGGCGCTTTCAGTCAGGGTAGGTGGGTACAGATTCAGCAGCAGGAGAGGGTAATGGAGAACTGTCAGGCAGGATAGGTGGCACAGATTCAGCAGCAGGGAGAGGGTAATGGGCGCTTTCAGTCAGGGTAGGTGGGTACAGATTCAGCAGCAGGGAGAGGGTAATGGGAACTGTCAGGCATGGTAGGTGGCACAGATTCAGCAGCAGCAGGGAGGGGCAATGGGCGCTTTCAGTCAGGGTAGGTGGGTACAGATTCAGCAGCAGCAGGGAGGGGTAATGGAGAACTTCAGCAGGATAGGTGGGTACAGATTCAGCAGCACAGGGAGGAGGCAATGGGCGCTCTTCTGCACTGACCACTTCTAGCTCTTCAGACAAGGCCAATAAAGCGGCAGGGAGGGGGACGTCTGGTGACTTATCTTCCATGTTTGTCTTCATGACAATATAATACAGAATTACTCCATGATTTACATTTATGGTCGGGAAATGTAGAATTAGTCAGAAAAGCTCATGATCGGCAGCGCAGGAGAGCTGAAAACAGGCTGTGAGCTCATGCAAAAGTAAAGACTCCCCACACGGACCCCATAACGCCCCCACATTGCTTTATAGCTATGAACTACTGGTGAGCATCCATCACCGGGCTACTCGTCAGTATCACACACATCAGGCTTCGATACACTAAACAGTGACACACAACAGGATGAGATACATTAGAAAAAGTTTGCGTGGGTTCCTCCGGGTTCTCCGGTTTCCTCCCACACTCCAAAAACATACTGATAGGGAATCTAGATTGTGAGCCCCATCGGGGACAGCGACGATAATGTGTGCAAACTGTGAAGCGCTGCGGAATATGTTAGCGCTATATAAAAATAAAGATTATTATTATTTATTAAAAAAAGCACACACGATAAGCTTAGATACGTTAAACATTATCACTCACAACAGGTTTTGATACACTAGACAGTATTAAACAATAAGATAGGCATAGATACAACGCACAGTATCACACACAGCAGACATAGATACAAATCACCCATAACGAGAAACGTGTGGCAGATATATATTTTTATAGGAGCAGAGAGGAGGCGACAGGAGCAGAGAGGAGAAGAGAGGAGGCGAGAGGAGAAGAGAAGAGCAGAGAGGAGAAGAGAGGAGCTGAGAGGAGAAGAGAAGAGAAGAGAGGAGCTGAGAGGAGCAGAGAGGAGCGAGAGAGAAGAGAGGAGGAGAGGAGAAGAGAAGAGCAGAGAGAAGAGAGGAGCTGAGAGGAGAAGAGAGGATTCGAGAGGAGAAGAGAAGAGCAGGGAGGAGAAGAGAGGAGAAGAGTGGAGAAGAGAGGAGCATAAAGGAGCCAAGTGGAGCCGAAAGGAGCTGAGGGGAGAAGAGAGGAGCACAGAGGAGCAGAGAGGAGAGGAGCAATCTGGTGTAACTATGGGGGAATCATAGACGCGTGATACGTCCCTTATAATGGGGACTGTTGGCACAATAAGAGGGGTCATGT
>JARQOD010004092.1:0-34861 GCA_033576555.1 Oophaga sylvatica | reverse complement strand
TTTTTTGTTTACTGATAGTTTTTTTTTGTTTTAACTTTTAATATTGTACATCCCATTATTTTGGTGTGATTGTGGCCTCCCTGACTGACGCTCCCCAATACCCCCTGCTGCTGATTTGTACCACCTACCCGACTGAAAGCGCCCTTCCCTCCCCTGCTGAATCTGTCCCGACCTACCCTGTGACAGCCCCCCATTACCCCCTGCTGCTAATCTGTGCCATCTCCTTTGATAAAAGTCCTTTGCCCCTCTGCTGCTGAATCAGTGCCCACCTCAACGAAGCTTGCCTTTGTATTGTTCCTGCTCAACTGAATCAGTGCCACCTACCTGCGAAACCCCCCTTTTTCCCCCTCCCTGCTGCGTGAATCTGTGCCCCCCTCCGGACGCCCCCCCTTGCCCCCTCCCTGCTGATGCTGAATCTTTGCCCCTCCCTGACGGGAAGCTCCATTGCCCCCCTGCTGCTGCGAAACTGTGCTTGGGAGCACCCCCGTCGTTGGGGTTTACGGGCCGTTCTTAAGGGGTTGTCCGGGCTTCGTGACCGGTCAGTGGCCCTGGGCGTTAAACCCAAAAGGGATGTGTAAAAAAGGGGAAAATAAAAGAGTTTGAATAAAGTTTCGTGACGCCACCTTGGGGTACTCGGCAAAAAAGTGTTAGCTAAACGAGTTCTCCTGGGCGTTTTTGAGCGCAGGTTTTTTTAGCCCTCCACAGGCGGGTATGTCCCGGGCGTTAGGATGTTAGGGTGATGTTGGGGATGTGGTGCGGGCAGGTGACGGGAATAATTCGGGCAAAGCAGTGCAGTTTCCAATGTTTTACTCACGTTAGTATGTGCAGAGCCCATTTGGGTGCCGGTGCCCCAGGGGGAGTCCAGCAATTCCATGTTTTTGGGTAACTTTTCAGGACTCCCTTTAAAATGTTTTTTTCTGGCCCCTCCACTGTGCTGATTTCCCCCTTTCCGTCCCGCCCTCACAGTCGTGCCAAGCCGTGCCCCGGCCTTGGGGCGACTCCTTTCGTGTCCCCCGTCCTTATGGTCCTTTTTGTCGAGAAAATTTTGGCTGTGGGTGAAGCAAATACAGTGCCCTGCCCCCCGGCTTGCTAGCTGAGTTGGTGATTTCTCCATGTCTGGGGGCCGGTAAACCCCGTGCCTGGTCTCCCACTATGGATCGGGCCCCCCCCCGATGGAATGCTCACTATCCGTGCCCCCCCAGGACCTTTCTGTCCCGGAAGCTTTTCCTGTCTCTTGCTTACTTTCTTTCAAGTTGGAGACAAGCTCCCTTTCGCTTGGTTCCCCCCCTGTTTCTTTAAGTTCCTTCCGATCCTAAGCCCACCCCCTTTCCCCTTTTCTTTTACCCCCCACTCTCCCAACACTCTTTCCTACCCGCCCGGGTGAGACTCCCCCCTAGTGTAGTCCAGGGTGCCCTGCTGCAATAGTCTGTATTGGGGGCGGTGTTAGTTCCTGGGGGGTGCCCCTCCTTCCTGGAGTGGGGTACCGCCCTCTGGTGAGGTGCGTCCCCTGGGCGACTGGACCTCAGGGGCGCCACATCCCCCCCCCTTTAAACACAGAGTCTGGGGGGGAACAAAGTAAAAAAGCTGTTACAAGAAACATACAAATTTTCAAGAAGCATTCTAAAGGTTTAAAAACAGTTTTAAAAGCATCTTCCCTTTTTGGGGGAAATTTTTTTTAAAGTTAGATAAAAAACAGGGTGAAAATTAAATCCATTTTAATAAACCTTTTTTGGCTTTGGGGATTTATCTGGGTAAAACATTTTATTTTAAAAGTCTTAAATTTTTGAAATTTCTCTAGGCATTTCAACATTAAGGTAAAAGTTTTTATATAAGGCAAAAAAACTTTCTCTTTCAGTTAACGGGCGCAAAATTTGGGGCAAAGGGGTTTTTTTTCTGTGCAAAAAGGGGGGGGCCCGTCTAAAACCCCAAAATGGGGCCTTGGGGGGGCTAAAACATCCTGGTCCCCCCTTGGACCCTACTTCGGCCGCCAAAAGGTTTTTTTTCTGAGGTCTTTGTAAAGGTTTTGGGTTCATCGCACCCTAAGGGCTTCATGTAAACAAGAAGGCGCAATTAAGAATAAATTTACAAAGGCGTTCGGAAAAAATTTTCCCATGATCTCGGGGGTTTTAAAAACTTTTGGCTAACCCTCCGGGTTATTTTTAAAACTTGTTTAATTTTTTACAGTCAATATTTTTTTCCTTTTTTTCTTTTGGAGGAGAACCTGGTGCGGCTGCCCCGGGCCGGGAAAAAATCTACACAAATGCCCCCCCTGGTGTTTAAGTGGTGGGTTGTTGCGGGGAAACTGTGAGGTCATTTCCTGCCATGGGTGTCTGTTTATCACTTCCCTGACTGAATGAGTTTGGCGGACGGTGGAGGCTTGTGCAGGGTTTGAGTGGTTGCGGGGTGGCTGGGCCTGAGGGGCATAGTTTTTGGGCCTTTCCCCCCCTGGTGGCTTCCTGGTCGGCCGGGGCGGGCTGATTTTGTACTTCGGGCTCCACCCTTTATCCCCCCTGTCGGTTTTGGGCCATCCCCCGAGTAGAGTCCCTATCGGGGGGGGCCCCCGGGATGGGATTCAACATCCCCCAATTTGAAAACATTTCCCCCAGGTTGGGTCCTTGTTAAGCCCACCTCCCTTCAGCTAAAAATCCCCCCCTGTTCCCTGTCTCGGGGCCCCCGGTCTGCCCCCCCCACCTTGGGGTTCCTCTTGGCCCCCGCGGTCCGGTCCCAGATAGACGTAGGCCCCATGTTCCTTTTCCTCCGGCTCCCCCGGTGGGGTAACTTGTGGTGATCCCTCCAGCTTAACTCTACTTGCTCCCTTCTTTTTTCCACCGGGGAAAAAATGGTCTGTCCCCTGGTGGGTGTGGTACATACCGCTCACATAAATTTTCCCCCTATTTGAGTGGGTTTTTAACAGGGCCCCAAACCGATCTCCGGCCCCGGGCCGATCCCATTTCAGGGCGGGGAGGGGTGGGGGTTGGGGGGGAGGGCGGGCAGTGGGCCTCCGTGCTCCCGGCTATGGGCAGGGTTGGAAATTTTTCCTGCCTCCGTTTTTTTTTTTGGGCCCCGGGTTTCCCCTCTTCCACAGGAAATGTTGTGCAGCCCCCGATTGGACATGGGCTCCAGCTGCGCTTTTCCGGCAAGGCCCCTTCCTTTTTTCACTGCGGAAAATGCGCACCCGGGCGGTGGTCAGCTCCCCACCCCGGGGGCTCAGAAGCCCGGGTCTTGGCTGTGTTGGGCGGCTCTGCCCTGGGGAACTCTCTCCCCCTCCTCCACACCCCGGGTCCCCCGTGCCATCTTGCCTTCTGCTCCCTGCTGCACCTTTCGCGCAGTGCCCCCCCGGCCGGGGCCCTGGGCGTCCAAAGGGGTTTATGTGAAAAAAAGGGGAAAAAAAAAAGAATTTGTAATAAAGTGTTCGTGATGCCACCTGGGTACCCGGCAATTAAGATGTTAGCCAACACTGCGATTCAGTCCATGGGACGTTGTTGTTGCGAGAGTTGGTTCAGTCCCCACAGGCGGGCTTTTCCCAGGGCACTTAGGAGTTAGAGGTAGTTGAAAGGGGAAAAAGGGGGGCGGCCGGTGAGCGGAATAATTGGGGGACACAGCAGGTGCAGTTTCACTGTTTTACTCACAGTTCAGTTATGCGGATGCCCTTTGGTGCGTTTTGTCCGGTGGGGGCAGCAATTCCCAGGTAGATTAGGAACACCTTTCCGGATCCCTTCAATTTTGTTCTTTCTGGCCGTTCCTGTGCTGATTTTCCCTTCCTGTCCAGACCTCCAGTCGGTCTCGCCCCAGCGCGCGGACCTGGGGGGAATCTCTCGTCCCCCCTTGCTCCTTTTGGGGCTGCCTTTTGGGCGAAGAAAACTGTAGCTGTGGTGAACCCTTTTCAGGTGTCATCCCCCGGCTTGCTAGGGGGTTTTGGGTTTTTTCTTCATAGTCTGGGGGCCGGTCCCACTGAACCCCGGCCCCCCAACTGGATCGGGCCCCATGGATGGTTGTCATTCCGGCCCCTAGGACCCTTCGTCCTTCCGGAAGCTTCTTTCGTCTCTTGTTACTACTATCTTTCTAGTGGGGGGAAAGCCCTTTCGTTGGGGTCCCCCCTGTTTCACTCTACGTCCCTTTCCCCCGCCACAAAAGCTCCCCCCCCTTCCTTCTCCTTTCTCCCCCTCTCCAACACTCTTTACTAAAAAACCTGGTGACCCCATCCCTCGGGTGCGTCCGGGGGCCCCCTGCTGCAATGTCTGTATTGGGTCGGTGTTAGGCCCGGGGGTGGTGCCCTCCTACCTGGGGGGGTTCACCCTCTTTCTTGTCGGGGGGACTGCCCCTCCGCTTTTTTGTTGATTGCGCTCCCTTTCCCCCATCGGCCCCGTCTCTTTAAAAGTGTCCCTCTTCCTGTGCTGCTGTTTTTTTTTAACAAAAAACTGTTGCACCCTTTTTTGTGGTTCCGTTTGCTGCGATTTCATGCCCAAATCTGTTTGGGCTTCTCAGTGTCCCCCTTTCCCAGTTGTGCGAATCTTGCCCCGGGGGTAATGGGCGCTCATTTGCCTTCCTCCTGCATTCCCCTACCAACCCCTTTTTTTCCCCTGCTGTTGATGATTCTTCCCCCAAACCTTTTTGAAGCCCCTCCCCCCCCTCCTCCTGGTGTATTGTCAATTTCTTCCCCAAGTTTGACCCCCCTCACCGCCCTCCTCCTGGTGTTTTGATGTTTTTTTCCACCAACCTTTTGACCCCCCCTCAGTTCCCCTCCTGGTCTTTTGAGAATATTTCCCCACTTAACCCCTTTTTCGGCCCCTCCTTCCCTCCCCTTGATGTGGAAAATTACCCCTCTGTACCTCCCTGATTGACACCCCTCAGCCCCCTCCTCCCTGGTGCTGTTGATAAATTCTTACCCCAAAAGCTGATGACAGCCCCTAGTGCACCTCCCCATGCTGCTGCTAAATTTTCCCCACCCCCTACAGTGATAACCCCCTCGTGCCTTTTTTTTAGTTTTTCCTTTTTGCTGTGATGTTAAAATTTTGGTTAATAGCAGTCCTTTTGATTCCTCCCCGCTTTTTACTTTTTTTTCCCCTTTTGGGTACCCCTTTGCGAAAAAAAAAAACCGTTTCCGGACCAAAAAAAACGGGCCATGCAATTGTAGCGAGTGTCTGCGTTTCCATGCTTTTTTTTGGGACATCGATGAATGCGATTTTTTTGGGGGTTTTTACTAAAAAGTTTTGTTTGTAAACCCATGTTAAAATGCTTGTAATAAAAAAGTAAACATCGTTTTTTAAAAAAAAAATTCTTCAAAACACCATTATATGTGAGCTTTATGTTTTTTTTTTAAAAGGCATTTAAAGCATTGCCTTGTAAATATTTAATGATTAGAGCACGTGACGCATCTTACAGATGCGTTTTTTGGGGGTGAGGTGGTGTTTTTTGCCGGGGGGCGCTTCCCGGGCCCCCTTCCCAGGTATTTTAATTTTAAAAACCGCTGTCTGCTTTTCTATTGCTGACTAAAATTACAGGGGCCCACCCTTTTTTTTTCCTTTTCAAAAAAAAAATTTTTTTTTAAATACTTGTCCATATTTTGCCAAAAACTTTTAATTGTATTTGTACTGACATGATTTTATAGATATATGTTTTTTTGTTTCTAGTGTTTAATTTTTTTTTTTGTGGCGGGCAGTGTTTTTTACAGTAGCTTGCATGAATTGCCCGGCTTTTCAAAGGCCCCTGCTTTAAAAAATGGGCATTGCAGGTGTGAATGCTGGGCGATTTTTTTTTTTTTGGAACCAAAATTTTTGTATTGGCGGTTCGTTTGGACGCAGCAAATTTGCTGCGCGTTTTTTTTCTCAGCCCCCCATTTTCAGCTGAGAAAAAAAATGCAGATGAGTGTCGCCCACGGAATAACTTTTGGCCGGTGCAATCCGATTTTTCTTGGGTTGCCTCGTCCGTTTTTCTCGCTTTTGGGTTTGACCCCCTTTGCCTGCCCGATTTCCCCCCGGGTACCCCTGCCCCCTCACCTCGATCATCGGGGTGAGGCACGCGAGGACACAATTTTTGAATCTTTTTTTGAAGGCAAACAAGGGTGTACCCGAAAGGGCCCCTTTAAAAAGGAAAGAGAAAGGAAAACGCACTCGCTTCCCCCCAGGTCCCCTTTGTTGCGGGATAGAGGGGGGGATCGCCAATCCGATCTGCTGGCAGGGGCGACGCCCCTGGGTGTGCCCCGTGATCCTTATGTCTGCGGGATTGATGGCGGGATCCCAAAAACCAGATTGCGTGCAGGGGACTGCGTCCCCCCGGGGCTGTGCTCTCGTGTCCTTTGTCTGGGGGTAGATGGCGGGGGCCAAACCCCGATCTGCTGTGAAGGGGCCGCGTCACCCCAGGCTGGCTCTCAGTGCCCCTTTGTCTGCGGGGATTGATGGGGGATCGCCCCAACCCGATCTGTGTGAAAAAGGCGGATCACCCGGCTGTGTCTCAGGGGCCTTAGTCTGCGGTGTTTTTGGCGGGGTCCCAATCAGATTTTTTTGCAAGGGACCAAGTCACCCGGGCTGTGCCTAGTGACCCCTTTGTTGTGGTGATGATGGCGGGTCGCCCCAGTTGCTTTTTGAAGGGGCCGAGTCACCCGGGGCTATGCTCTTGGTCCTTATGTTGCGGTGTTTGATGGGGATCCCCAAATTGAGTGCTGTGCAGGGAGGGGCGTCACCCCGAGGCTGTGCTCTCGTGCCCTTAGTCGGGGGTGTAGATGGTGGGATCGCCAAATCTAGAGCTGCTGTTCAAGGGCGGCGTCCCCCCGAGGCGTGTCTCAGTGACCCTTTGTCTGCGGTGTGATGGTGGGATCCCAACCGATCTGTGTGAAGGGAGACGTCACCCGGGTGTGCTCTCAGTGTCCTTTTTTTGCGGTTTTGTGGGGGATCGCCAACCCCATTTTGTGGAAGGGGACCACGCCCCCCAGGCTGTGTCTCAGTGATCCTTTGTCTCGGTGATTGGGGGCGGGACCCCCCAACCAGTTTGCTGTGCGGGGGATCGAGCCCCCCGAGGCTGTGCTCTCAGTGTCTTATGTTGGGGGTGATGATGGTGGGTTCGCCAATCCAGATCTGTGTGCAAGGGACGGACGTCACCCCGAGGCTGTGCTTCAGGTCCTTATGTCTGGGGGTGATAGATGGCGGGATCGCAACCAGTCTGCTGGCAAGGGACTGACGTCACCCCGAGGCTTGCTTCAGTGACCTTATTCTGCGTGATAGATGAGGGTGCCAATCCAGATCTACTGTGCAAGGGACGGACGTCACCCGAGGCTGTGCTCTCAGTGTCCTTATTCTGCGGTGTTAGAGGCGGGATCACCAATCAATCTGCTGTGCAAGGGGGACGCCCCCCCGAGGCTGTGTCTCAGTGTTCTTATGTTGGGTGAAGTGGTGGGATGCCAATCCGATCTGCTGAAAAAGGGACCAAGTACCGGGCTGTGCTCTCAGTGACCTTTTTGTCTGCGGTGATAGGGGCGGGACCCCCAATCCGATCTGCGGGAAAAAGGGAACCGACGTCACCCGGGCTGGCTCTCAGTGATCCTTTGTTGCGTGATAGAGAAGGGATCGCCTGATTATGGAAGGGCGGACGTCCCCCCGAGGCTGTCTTCAGTGATCCTTTGTCTGGGTGATTGTTGGCGGGATCGCCAACCGATTGCGAGAAGGGCCGCGTCCCCGGGCTGGGGCCCAGTGCCTTTGCTGCGTGAAGATGAAGGGGATCGCCAATCCGATCTACTGTGAAGGGACGGGCCCCCCGAGGTGTGCTTCAGGTCCTTATGTTGCAGTGTAGTGAAGGGACCATCCGTTCCTGGCAAGGGACGGACGTCACCCCGGGTGTGCTTCGTGACCTTTTCGCGTTTTGAAAGGGGGATCGCCAATCCAGTTTTACTGTGCAAGGGCGGACGTCCCCCGGGGGTGTGTCTCAGTGACCTTATGTTGCGGTGTAGATGGTGGGACCCCCACCCAGATCTATTGCAAGGGACCGACGTCACCCCGAGGCTGTGTCTCATGACCTTTATGTTGGGTGTAGATGGCGGGATGCCAATCCAGTCTGCTGTGCGGGAGGACGTCCCCCCGGGGGCTGTGCTCTCAGGCCCCTTTGTCTGCGGTGATAGTTGAAGGGTCGCCAATCCGCTGCGAGAAAGGGGGACGGACGTCACCCCGGGCTGTGCTTCAGTATCCTTATGTTGCAGTATGTTAAAAGGGGTCGCCAATCCAGATCTGCTGTGAGGGCCGACGTCACCCGGGTGTGCTCTCAGTGTCCTTGTCTGCGGTGATAGAGGGATGCCAATCCAGTTTGCTGAGAAAGGGCGGACCCCCCCGGGGTGGCTCTCGGATCCTTTGTCTGCAGTGTTGATAAGGGACCCCAACCCCCAGATTACTGTGAAGGGGGCGCCCCCCCGGGCTGTGCCCCCGTGATTTTATGTCTGGGTGATTGATGGGGGATCCCCAATCCGCTGTGAGAAGGGAGGGGAGCCCCCGAGGCTGTGCTTCGTGATCCTTATGTTCAGTGTAGATGGGGGATCGCCAACCAGATCTGCTGTGCAAGGGAGGACGTCACCCCGGGCTGTGCTCTCAGTGATCCTTAGGCTGCGATGATAGATGAAGGGACCCCCAATCCAGATCTGCTGTGAAGGGGACCGACGTACCCGAGGCTGTGTTCAGTGATCCTTTGTCTGCGGGGGTAAAAAAGGGATCCCCAAACCCCAGTCTGTGGGAAGGGGGCGGACGTCCCCCCCGAGGCGTGCCTCGTGATCCTTTGTCTGCGATGTGTGAAGGGACGCCCCCCCGTTGCTTGAAGGGGGACGGACGTCACCCGAGGCTGTGCTCTCGTGCCCTTGGGAAAAAATGTATGCGCAGTTAAAAAATAGTAAAAAAAAAAAAAAAAAGTTTTTTTATTTTGAACGGGAACCAAACGTACAAATACTCACCCCCTCCCCGCAGCGCCCCCAGCGAACTCTGTCGTTTCAGTTTTAACCCCTCAGCTGCTGCGTAAAAGTAGTTTTTGTGGCTTTAGGTATTTGGGCACAGAAGAGGGCCGCCTCTGCTGCTCCTCAGGTTCTCTTGGGGGCGAAAAAAGGTGCCATTTTTGGGACAAAAAAAAAAAAAAAACAGTTAAATATTTCTGAAAAAATGTAAAAAATATTAAAAAAAAAAACTAAATTGAAAAAAATTCATCCTTCTAAAAAATGCATGAAATTAAAAGGTTCCCTGCTTGGTCCCCGGGCCCCACAGAAGCTGGTGTGTGAAGACACAGAGTGGGTACCGTTTGGGGAAAACAGAATGGCTGGTTTTGGTCATTTTTCCCACCTGAGCCCCCCCCCGGGCCGGGGGGGTACTCGGCAGGCCCCGTTGTTTCTAAGGGGGAGGTCACGGTAGTGCAGCCGGTCCGGGCCCCCGGGCGCTCACTAAAGGGGGGGGGTTTTTTCGGGGTTAAATGTTCGTGAGTTTGCGTGATGCTGTGTACCCCTGGATGTAGGGTCACATTGTGGGGGGGAGGGGGTGGGAAGGTTTTATGGTTTATGCTTGTTGCATTCAAATCTCACCCTGACACCCCACATTTTTAAGGTGTGTAGGCGCAGCTAAAGAAGTCTAGCTGGGTGGCCAGGGTGGTCATCCCTCGGGAAAGTCTGTCTATGGACTTGGAGGGAAAAGATTTTGCAGCTTTATTCGGCCGTCCAAAGGACAGTGAAGTTAGTGATGTTTCCGAATGGGAAAAAAGGGAATTGTCAGCGAGCTTAAAAAAAGGCAGAAGAAAGGACTGTGAAATTTGGATGAGAGTGTTGGGGGAAGAGCGGAGCGGGGAAGGGGGCAGTGGAAAGGTTTTTTTAAAAAAAATGCCTTGGAAAAATTGGTTGTCTGCCATACCGGCACGGGGCCGAAGTGTTGCTACAGCTTCAAGGTTGGATAGAAAAAACCGGGTTGCGGGGCTTCAAGTTCAGGAAAAACCCCTTTTTGGCGGTAAAAAAAAGGGGTCAGGAAGAGTGGGAACTCTGAGTTCTGCCGGACATCAAAAGAAAACCGCTTCTCAAAGGGGCCCCACCCTATGACCGGGGGTACGCTACAGAATTAGCTGGGTTTTGGTGAACTTAGTTAGCAAGGGACTCTTACATTGAATTTAAAGGGACCCCTTACCTGCTCGCCCCTTCCCTTAAACGCTCCCCTCCACCCCAACAGTTTCCCCGGGACCTCCCTTTCTTTTGGGAAAAGTAAAAGGTGGGGGAAAAAAGCTTTAATTTTGGAGACGTGTCTTTTAAATGCTTTTTTTACACAATCATCACTATAGCCCTGAGGGAAGAGTCCCACCGTGGGGGGGACCCCCGGGGACTTTTTAGCTGCCCCCCACCTTTTCCCCTCAGAGATCTACAGAAAAGGGTGGTCTTTGGATCGAAAATACAGGGCGTCCGAATGTTTTTCCGTCCCTGTAATAACCCCCCCAACTAACCTGCCCCCCCCGGGCCACAGACCGAGCCACCCCCTACTGTGCAACCCCTAGACTTCCGGGGGTCGGCTCTGAGTCCCCCTTTCCCCGGAAACCCCCAATTGGGGCGGGTCACGACAATTTGGGTCACGAAAAGGATGAGAAACTCGCAAAATTGGGGCCTGTGGCCTGTAAAAATGTTTTGTGGAAAAAAACTGTTTCACTTTTGGCGCCAAAAAAGCCATCTTTGTGCCTTTCGCCCCCGGGGCGCTGGGAAAAAGGGGGCGTGGATTGTGGGCGTGTGCCCCCCTAAGGGCGAAAAAATGCCTGCCCCCTTTAAATGCTATTACAAAATACGGTCCCTGCCCTAACAAAGGAGGTCCGCCTCCTCTTATCCCCAAAAACCAAAGGGAGAAGGGATCAAAGCCCCCCCCATGGAGAGAACCAGTGTTTCCTAAAAGTAACCAGGGGGTGTTTTGGAAATGGGGGGCCCCGGGCGGGTGCAGCCCAGCAGGGAGGCGGGGGAAGGCGGCCCCGTTCTTGCCAAAATGCCACTGGAACCGGGCCATTGTGGGGCGGAAAACCGCAGAAAACCCCTTCTGGGGTTGGGAAAAAAGCTGGTTAAAAAAAAAGTCTGCAACAACCGGCATTGGGAGGGGTTTTAGAGCGCCGGCGTACCCGTACAGCGGCGGCTGTGGGACGCGGTGTTCTTCCCTTGAGAACTCTGCCATTTAAAAACCCAAACTTCTGCTCCCCCAAAGGTTGAGAACCCGGAGGGGGTACCCCAAAGGACCCCACCCTGATCCCCCGATGGAGGGGGTGGAGGCAAAAAAGGGGGGGGAGGAGGCCCGCCAGTACCAAACCCCCCGCCCGGCCAGGAGGCGCGCAGATGATTTTTCCCCGGTAGGGACCCGGAGGATCTTGCCCGTCGTTACCAAATTAAAAGGGGGCGCGATGGGGTCTTGATGATGGCGTGCCGGAGTGGGGAAAAAACGAGGGGCAAAAAAAACGACAGGAGGAGGAACGGGAGATCAAGCGCAAAAGCACAGCAGCATGAGGAGTTTTATTCCGACAAGGAACGTCCGTCGCGACAAAGGACCTTAGGGTCCCCCCCCGGGGCGGGGAGTGTTACGGATTTAGCTCCGCAAGGGCTGGGGCTTCATCCTGTCCGGGCCCTTTCCCCCGGGGTCTTTGTCAGCCGTAGGGGGGGGGAACCACCTACCGCAAGGCCATCCCCCGGGAAAAGGGCCCCTTTAAGGGGAATAGCACTTACACAAGGCCTGGGGCCTGAAGGGGGGGGGTATGCCCTTAATGGGGGTGTCCGTGACCCCTCCCCCAAGTGTGAGTCACCTTGCCGAGGTCACAGCCCCCCGCCCCCCCGTTCAGGCCCTGCCCCGCATCCCCCCGAATATTTTTCTTGCCGGACCTCACTTTTTATCGCACCTGCGGGGCCCCCCTTAGATTTATAGCACCGCCGGCTTTTCGGGGCCCGCGCGACGCCCCCGCGTCTGGTAATAAGAGGAAACCCCCTTTGGCCCCCCGTGGTTCTACTAGGACGTTGCAAACCCGACCCTGATCGCGAAAGACCTTTCGTTTGCATCCAAAAAAGGGGGGTTTTTGTTGTTTTGACCGGTGTGGAAAATGTAAAGGGAAAAAAAATGAAATGAGTTTGGGGGGGCCGGAAAAAAGGGGTTACCCCTTTGTAATGTTATAATTTATAAAAGAAAAAAAGGTCGTTTTTTCCTTTGATTTGTGTTGTAAACCCCCAGTATTTAAATAATTTACAGTAGAAACCCGGCGGGGACTGTATGAAGAATGTTGAAAAAAAAAATATTGATGAAGCTTTTGCTTTTTTAAAAAAGAAGTTGATATGTCTTTTTTGTGAAAAATGTGAAATTGGGGGGATGTGTTTTTCCTCTAAAGAAGCGGCCTGGCACTTTTCCCCAAAAAACTTTTTGTATTTTGCCTTTGTCCCTATTCTTGGTTTTAAATTTTAAACCACGACAACTTTTCCTCTGACAAAAAAACCCGTTTGGTGGGCATGGTGAGGTCTGCACCCAGATGTCGCAGCCCACCGGCCCCGTTAAAGGTTTGGTGCGGGCCTCACAAGAATACTATGTGTATTTATATAAAAATGTGTTTTATTTTGTTTTTTAAGCCTTTGTATACAATGCAACTTTTTAAATTTTTTTCCCCCCTCCGCTGGGGGAGTTTGATTTTAAAAATTTAAGCAAAAAAAAATTTTTTCTTTGTTATTTCACACCCCGGGGTGTGTATTTTACCAAGGGGGGATGTGTGCCCTGGTTTTTGGGTAAATTTTCCAGGGGATCCCCTGGCGGTAATGATTTAAGCTTGTATGCTTCACTCATCATCCCCCTAACCACCACAGGTATATAAGGTGGTCAGGCGAGCAAAAAAAAGAAGTCTAGCTGGGTGGCTCAGGGGGGTTTTACCCCCTCAGGAAGTCTGTCTGTTGGCTTGGGGGAGGAAGAGTTTTGCGCAGTACTTCATCGCCTGTAAAAGGACAGTGAATTAGATGATGTGTTCCTGAACTGGGGAAAATGGGAACTGTCAGCGAGCTCTAAAAAGGTAAAGAAAAGGACGTGACTATTTGGTGAGAGTGTTTGTTAGAGCGCGAGGGGGGGAAGGGCGCGTGGAAGGATTTAAAAAGTGCCTTGGAATTGGATTGTTGCACTATTCACCGGTCACTGGGGCCCAAAAGTGTTCTACCGCTTCAGGTAGTGTAGAACAACCAGGGTTTCGCTGGATTCGTCTCAGGAAAAACCCCCTTAGCGTCGGTACGTAACAGGGGTCGGAAGGTGGGAATCTGGTTCTGCCGGACATCAGAAGCAACCAGTCTCTCAAAGGGGCTCCGACCACTTACTGACGGGCGTCGTACAGAATTAGCTGGAGTTTTGAGTAAATTTTAGCTTCATGAAGTTGGATCATTATTAAAGTTAAGGAGGCCTCTAACCTGCTCAGCCGTTCCTTGAAAGATCCCCATCCCCCAAAGTTCCCGGGGGCCTGCTTTCTCTTGGAAAGTAAAAGGTATGGAAGAAGCTTTAATTGTGGATTGTCTTTAACTGCATCCTTCCCCACATATCATCATTGCCCCCGGGGGAAAGGGCCCATTGTAGGGGGGCCCCACATAGCTGCCACCCCAACCCCTCAGGATCTACGCGCGCTGGTTTAGTGATCAGAAACTAAGGTGGGGGCACAATTTTTAAAAACCGTCCCCTGTAAATAACCCCCCCCAAATTGCCACCCGGGCCAAGAGAGCCACCGTCCGGGGGAACCCCTAGCTTCCTGGGTCGGCTTGAGTACCCCCCTTTCCCTGGTAACCACAATTGTGGTGCGGGTACGACAAAACCACCTGTGTACCGGCAGGGTGACCGCGCTGCCGTGGGGCCCTGGAAGGATGGTGTTGTGCGTAGTTGAAGTCTCCTAAGGTGAGACTGTGTCCTCCCAGGGCAGATGATGTAGTTTTAAAAAATGGTGCAGAGAGAGTTGCGAATGGAGGTGCGTCGGGAAGTATAGAGAAAAAGTTTTTTTTTGCGTTTAAGGTTTAATAAAAGTTTAACGCTGTAAAGAGTCCAGCGGGCACTGTGTCCTTCGTGAGTAGTCCTAACCCCCCGGTGATTGGTCCCCTCCCAAAGACCCCTTTATGTTTTCCCTTTCCCCCGGGTTCTTGGTGTCTGTCAGGGTGCATCGCCCGAAAATGTCGCGATTGACATTCTGACTTTCCAGTGAGGTGCGTTTTTTGTGTTTGGTTGGGATTTTAAATTTTTCCTGCCTTTGCTAAGATAGGTCCAGCCCCCCCCGGTGCTTTTGTTTTTTTTAATTAGTTTTTTTATTCCTCCCCGTCTGGGTTTTTGACCCGGTGAAAGCATTCTTGTAGTCTGCGCTGGATCGGTTCTGAGTTTTTTTAAGCTAAGACCCCTTTTTGTTTTTACTCTTTTGCTTATTTTTATTCTGAGCCCTTTGGGGGGTTTTCCCCTTGTGTGGTGTTGATGAAAAAAATTTATTTACTTTATTTTTTGTCTTCTTGTAGTCTTTTGTTTTAACCTTTTCCTGTTCATTCCCCCTTTTGGTTTAGGGTCCCCTTTTAGGACTAGAATACGTTGGTGGGTTGATAGGGAAGGGTTTCGCTGGGGGCCCCGGACCTCGTACCTTTAACGACCTCCAGGTTGGGGGGTTTTTTTGGACCCATTTTGGGTCCCCCTTGACCCCGGTCCCCCTCTGCGGAGACAGGTTTAGGGACCGTTTTGACCACGGGAAAATT
Organism: Oophaga sylvatica; assembly: GCA_033576555.1. NCBI lineage: Eukaryota > Metazoa > Chordata > Amphibia > Anura > Dendrobatidae > Oophaga > Oophaga sylvatica. The sequence goes on along the minus strand of JARQOD010004092.1, from coordinate 20,166 downwards.
CTGTCAGGAAAATTTTGTTTCATATTCTAGCGCATTTTTTTAAAATTGTTCCCTTTTTTATTAATTACTGCTCACATTTTTTATCTGCTTAAGGTGACTTTTTTTCCCCCGGCCCAACTAAAGTTTTCCCCCAAAATGCTGGATCCGTAGCCCAGCTGGCCCGGGAGTTGCGGGGTTTCCATGGAGTTTGCGCTTAAGTCCAAGGTTTTGTCCCCCCGGAGCAAACCGATCTGAACCAAGGTTGCTCCCGGATGGGGTTCATGGTGGGGGGACAAATTTTTTACTTTCCGGGAGGCTGTAAATTGTACCGGCTGCGGCTGGGGTCATTGGGAGTGAGAGCAGAGGGGGGATTGTTTTCTGTTTTCAAGGGGACCTAAATTTTTGGGGTTTCTTTTCTCCTGGCCCCCAAAAATCTCCAGTCGGGATCGATTTTTTTTTCCCCTGGGTCTGGTATATGATGCCGGATGGTTTTCCCCTTGCTAAAACAAAGTTACGTAAAATACGGCAAGGAAAGTCCCCCGGAGGAAATTCTTCTGAGTTCCGTAGGGGGAACGATCTCAGTGGAATGCCCCGCTTTTGGAGCCGTTTTGAAAAGGGTTGTTGACAAATTAAAAGATGTGTTGGCTCAGTTTGTTCTCCCCACCGGAGGCGATGGCCCTCGTATTCGCATTGATAGACGTTTGGGGGCCCGGGGGGGGAACCCCCCCCCCGTGTGACCCACCTACTTTTTTAAAAGTCCCTTTACTGAGGTTCCCTGGCTGTTTGAGGAACCCTGCAGTTGGGGGGACTTCATTTTGTAGGGGGAACGGCGGTGCCCGCAAGACTAGAAGGTTTTTCTTTTGGGGGAGAGGGGGATTTTTTTGTTGGGGGGGTCCACCCGGGCCCCTCTTTGAGCCAAGGAGTTAAACCCCTGGGTGTGTGTATTCATCCCCAAATCCCTTCAGTTTTGCCCCTGCGGGGTGGTGTTTGGTTTTTGAACTGAGAGGTTTCTGTTTTTTGATAGGGGCCGGGGCTTTTTGGTGGCGCGGGGTTTGCCAGGTGCATGGTAGCACTGAGTGTATTGGCCAAACCGGCCCCCTATCCTCTATTGATTCGGCCTCTTGGTCAAGGTAGTTGGTACAAGCTGTTCATAAATGCCTGGTGGGGCAATACATAAAGAGAATTTTGTCTTGTTTGTGTTGGAGGGTCTCCTCTCCATTGTGTTGGGACTTCCTTGGTTGGCTAAAATAACCGTGTTTGATTGGCAACCCGAAAAAAAACCCCTGTGGGGTGAATTTTTGAAAGAAAACTGTTAAAAGCATGGTCACCCCCGGTGCGGTTGTCCCTAGGACTTTGCCCCTTTTTTGGGGGGTTTTGGGGGATGTTTCAGAGGAGGGGTTTAAAGAGTTCCTCCTCTGGGGCATAGACTGTTTTTTTTAAAGTTTTTTTCCCCCTGACCCCTTATCTGTCTTCCCCAGGGACGGGAGGAGGAGCCGGTTTATTCCTGGGGGAGTTGTGGTCGCTGTTCCCTTTAGTTTTGGGGGGGGGTATTGGGGGCTCAGGGGGACCCCCCTGTGGGACTTCCGGGGAATGATAGTTCCAGGGTCGGTTAAGTGAAGGTTAGGAAAAACCATTACAAAGGTGGCTGATAGGGGGGGGTTTTGGCGAGATTGAAGGTGAACGATTGGGTGGTTGTTACCAGGAAATAAAACTTAAATTTTCCTCCTGGAGGTTGGGTCCCGATTTTTCGGGCCGTTTAAAAAATCGTTCCTTAATTAATCCTGGGCATTTCGTTGGACCTCCCCCCTACGTTTAAAAAAAATAAAATGTTTCACAAGTCATTCTTTTAAAAATTTTGTGGGGCCGTCTCCGTCACCTTCCTCCCCTTTTAGGGTAGTAATGATAAGGGAATTTCTGGGTCGAAATCATTGACTCACGTCTCAGTCGCCCCCTCCCCTCAGTATTGTTCTTTGGAGGGGGTATGGTCTGAGGGAGGACGGGGTCCCTTGTCTGATGCTAAACAGATCGATTGGTTGGCCTTTACACAACTTTCCCCACAGACCCCCGGGCATGGGGTCCGGAGGCCCCCTTGAAGGGGGGGTAGTCGGGTGCTCGCCCGAAGATGTCGCGATTGCACTTTCTGACTTCTCCCCTGAGCTGCTTTTCTTTTTGGGTTTTGGTAATGGGAATTAATTTTACCTAGCTCTTTGCTAAGACTGGTCCAGCCCGCCCCCCTGCTTTTGATTTGTTCTAATTGTTTCCTTTATTTCCTGCCGTTGGGTGTTAGAGGGGTTTTTAAAAAATTATGTGTTAGCAGATGGAGCGGTTCTGAGAATACTAAGCTAAGGTCCTTGTTGTTTTTATTTATGTTTTGTTTATCTCTGAGACCTTAGGTTTCCTACTGTGTGTGAGTGTTTATGTAAGACTTTTTTACTTTATTTTTGTCTTTTTGGGTTTTGTTTTCTTTTCATTAAGTTACCTGTTCTTCCCTTTGGTGTTTCAGGGTCCTTCTTAGGACTAGAATACAGTTGGAGGGATTGTGGAGACAGGGGTTTTCGCGGTGGCCGGGGGTCTGTCCAACGTACCTCCGGTTAGGGATTGTTTGGCCCCAGTTTGGGGCGCTTTGCCCCCCGGTTTCCCCCTGCCGGAGAAAAAGTATAACGGATTCCTTTTGACCCCTGGACTTCGTCAGGTAAACTTGTTTCTTTTCTTGCGCGTTTTTAGTTGTTGCCCTTTTTATGATTACTGCATCACATTATTATTCTTCAGGTGACAGCTACACTCCATCCTTTGCACCCCTTCCAAAGAGCCCTCGGGGAGGTTTTTTTTTTGGGTCCTTTCAGTTTACAGGTACGACCGTGTCCGGTGCACTGCTTCCCCTTCCGGGGGACCCAGCCCGTGGATGCCCCGGGCGTATTGATCCCGTTCCTCCCCGGTGAGATTTTTGGGGAGTGGTCTTGAAGAGACCCCTATTCGGTGTTTTAGTGGCGTTGAAAGACCCCAGTCTGGGCGTTCCGTATTTGCCCCTGGTTCCTTCTTCAGGATGGGGGGCAAGTTCAATTGCTGTCTTGCCCAGGCCCCTTTTCCCATCAGACGGTTCCTGGGTGATCTCAGGGGAGCTGCGGGGAGGCCGTACCCCCCACTGCCGCCTGTCTCCAATGAACTTAGATAACACCTGCAACCAATGCTGCAGTGGCTCCCCCACCCCTTCTAACCCTTTCCTAACCAGCCTGATGCTCAGCATGGCAGATGTGTGTGGATGCGGTGATGGGTCAATGGGGTGTTTCCCCTCCTTTTGGAGTCGGTGTCACACCTCTGGGTGAGATGCACCATCTTGTGGGGGATGGACCCTCAGGGCGCCACATTCCCCCTGGTTAAACACGCACTTCCCGGGCTTTTAATTGAGTAAAGAATGTTACTAAAAAAACATACAAAATTTTTTTAAAAGCTAGCAAAACAGAAAAACATTTTCAAACACATCATCCCTTTTTGGGAGGGACTTCAGGTTAAACGTTGAAAGAAAACACTTTTAATATTGACTTAAAAGTTCAAGTAAACAATACTTGTGGAGGACCCGCTCCAAACCTCCAACGGTGGTCCTGGGTGGGCTGCAGACTTTTTGGATCTCTGTAGCGACCTCACTTTTGGCTACACCAAACGGGTTTTAATTTGAGGTAATTAAGTGAAACCAAGTGAGGTACCGAAGTGTAATATATACAAGGACAGTTTTTAGGCTAGCAGTGTTCATAGCCACCGTTAAGAAAAGCAATATTAAAGGAAAATCACCCCTCCGGGTTATGGCAAATTTGCTTACTGTATACTTTAATACCTACATACATTTGTGGAATGTCGGGTTTTTCATTTACTTAGTAGTGGCAAAATGGGTGTTACCTGCTGCTCTTGGCGGCGCTCCGTACAGTAGGAGTTGGGCCGGCTCGATCCTGGTTGCGGAGCCGGCTCATTCCGGTCTTTGTCGCGGGACCCGGCTACCTCCGGGACACGGGCGGCCCGACCTGTATGGTGCGGGGGGCGTGGGAAGCCGTTCCCCCGCAGACTCCTTGTGGGGCAGGTAAGGCCGTGTGTACGGTGCGGGGTCACTCCTTGTCCGGCTCCAGGTGCCGGTGACACGGGTGGGTGGAGCGGTGGCTCTGCTCAGCCCCAGCTCCAAGCCTGCCAGCTTGCTTATCCTGTTCCCTTCTGCCCGGAGCGGGCCCAAATTTCTTCCAGACATCGTGTGTCCGATGAGGGGGGTGCCGAATCATCCGTTAGGGTGCCGCTCTTTAGTTTGGAGACAGGTTTTTTTCTTCCTTCTCAGGAGGCGGATTTTCCATCGCTGTGGACATGTCCCGGTATTGCGCAACATTTAGGGTGGTGGCTTTTTTTTGTGCCACTGAGTGAGCGCACGCCCCCAAGATAACCCCTTCTTTCCAGCACCTCGTGGCGCAAATATGGCGATTGTTGTTTAACAAAATAGCAAAAAACAGTCTTGATGATTTGGGCAATTTTCAGGCACAAAAAAGTTCGATCGGCACACGGACTGCTTTAGCGAGCTTCAGAATCCTGCTCGTGACGCCAAAAAATGAGCGGCCCGCCAGGGCCGTGGGGTACTCGGCACCGAGCCCGTTGATTTCTAAGGGGGATGTCCGGGAGCCTCTTCGCTTCAAATTTCCTGGTATAAAAAAAAGTAATGCAATTAATGTATATCCAGAGATGCATTTTTGAATTAAAAAAAAAAAACTTACCTGTAAACGGACGATGTGAGGGAGGGCTCCAAGAAGGAAGACGGTCCTGCTGTGCTGTGCTGTCGGCGTTGTCGGGCAGCCTCTGCTGTGGAAAAAAGGAAAAAAAGGCCATGAATAATTGATATTGCATGGCCCCCGGCTGGGAAAAGGGGTTGTCTGTGATATTTACCCTCTGCCTTCTGCTCCCGGCTGCATCATGCCCAAAAAGTCTTTTGGGGGGGTGCTGCTGCCTCCTCCTGTCCTCTCCCCGGGTGGCTCCTGTCCTCTTGGCTGGCTGCATGGTTATGGCTGAGGGTGGTCCCACTGGGTGATTTTATGTTTGCAGTGGGCTGGGGTCTGAGTTTCTCAGACAAAAAAATCAGATCGGCCCCGGTCCGGCGCTTGTGGCGTATAGACTTTCATTGTAAACAAAAAGCCGGAAGCGCCAGATCCGGTGCTTCTGGTTTTTCATGGGAGACAAAAACGTTACAGTGCCGTTTTTTCCAGACGCCGGAATGAGACAATTAGCCGGATCCGGCAAAACCGGACGCGCCGCAAGGCCATGCGGCGCGATCCGGCCTTAATATTGTCAATGGGGGAAAAAAACGGACCGAATTAGATTTTTGCCGGACGGTTTTAAGAAAAAACCCCCTAATGTGTGAAAGAGGCCCTTTTTCGTCAGTTTCTTTATTCGTCGTTTCTTATTCGTCAGTTTTTATTCGTCAGTTTCTTATTCGTCAGTTTCTTATTCGGCAATTTTTTCTTTTTGTTTTTTATGGTTTACAAAAAAATAATACAATATAACATACACTGCAGCGAGAAGCCTGATGGGAGACACGAGAAAGGCTACAAAAACTAGAAAAGGGCACAAAAGTGGGCACCAAAGGGCAGTAATGAAGGGTTAAATGACTTTGGGGCCCTGATCTCAATGCAGACAGAAAAAGGGGGCCCCACATCACACCGAGGACCCCTTTGATGCCAGTTTGATGCCCAGACCCCATTTGTTTCCAGGCTGGGGGGGGTCCTGGGTGTGATGTTTGGGGCCCCCCGTTCTATCTGTCAGCACTGTGAGTTTAGGGGCCCAAAGTCATTTTAACCCTTTCATTACCGCCCTTTGGTGCCCACTTTTGTGCCCGTTTTGTAAACTGTTTCTCAGTGTCTTCCCTTTAAGCTCCTCGCTGCATTTATGTTATTATTGTGAGGTTTTTTTTTGTTGTTAAACTATAAAGAACAAAAAAAAAAAATTACAGAAAAACCTCTTTCACACATCCGTTGTGCCCTGACGGCGCACTCCGGATTTTTTTTTTGCAACCGATCCGGCGAAATGTGTCCGGATGCGGTTTTTTTTTTGCATTACTTGCATTAGCGCGTTGGGCCGCATGTCAGTGCGTTGTTGGGTTTTTGTCCGGAGCCCGCACGTTGATCTCCGCTCTGGAGCCCGCACTTTGATCTCCGCTCTGGAGCCCGCACTTTGATCTCCTGCTCTGGAGCCCGCACTTTGATCTCCGCTCTGGAGCCCGCACGTTGATCTCCGCTCTGGAGCCCGCACGTTGATCTCCGCTCTGGAGCCCGCACGTTGATCTCTGCTCTGGAGCCCGCACGTTGATCTCCGCTCTGGAGCCCGCACGTTGATCTCCGCTCTGGAGCCCGCACGTTGATCTCCTGCTCTGGAGCCCGCACGTTGATCTCCGCTCTGGAGCCCGCACTTTGATCTCCGCTCTGGAGCCCGCACGTTGATCTCCGCTCTGGAGCCCGCACGTTGATCTCCCGCTCTGGAGCCCGCACGTTGATCTCCCGCTCTGGAGCCCGCACGTTGATCTCCTGCTCTGGAGCCCGCACTTTTGATCTCCTGCTCTGGAGCCCGCACGTTGATCTCCGCTCTGGAGCCCGCACGTTGCTCCCGCTCTGGAGCCCGCACTTGATCTCTGCTTGGAGCCCGCACGTTGTCCCGTCTGGAGCCCGCACGTTGATCTCCGCTCTGGAGCCCGCACTTGATCTCTGCTCTGGAGCCCGCACTTTGATCTCCGCTCTGGAGCCCGCACGTTGATCTCCGCTCTGGAGCCCGCACGTTGATCTCTGCTCTGGAGCCCGCAAGTTGCTCCCCTCTGGAGCCCGCACGTTGATCTCTGCTCTGGAGCCCGCACGTTGCTCCCCGCTCTGGAGCCCGCACGTTTGCTCCCCGCTCTGGAGCCCGCACGTTGATCTCTGCTCTGGAGCCCGCACGTTGCTCCCCGCTCTGGAGCCCGCACGTTGCTCCCGCTCTGGAGCCCGCACGTTGCTCCCCGCTCTGGAGCCCGCACGTTGTCCCCGCTCTGGAGCCCGCACTTTGATCTCTGCTCTGGAGCCCGCACTTTGATCTCCGCTCTGGAGCCCGCACGTTGATCTCCTGCTCTGGAGCCCGCACGTTGATCTCCGCTCTGGAGCCCGCACGTTGATCTCCTGCTCTGGAGCCCGCACGTTGATCTCGCTCTGGAGCCCGCACGTTGATCTCCTGCTCTGGAGCCCGCACGTTGCTCCCGCTCTGGAGCCCGCACGTTGATCTCTGCTCTGGAGCCCGCACGTTGATCTCCTGCTCTGGAGCCCGCACGTTGCTCCCGCTCTGGAGCCCGCACGTTGATCTCTGCTCTGGAGCCCGCACGTTATGCTCCCCGCTCTGGAGCCCGCACGTTGCTCCCCGCTCTGGAGCCCGCACGTTGCTCCCTGCTCTGGAGCCCGCACGTTGATCTCCGCTCTGGAGCCCGCACTTTGATCTCCTGCTCTGGAGCCCGCACTTTGATCTCCGCTCTGGAGCCCGCACGTTGATCTCCGCTCTGGAGCCCGCACGTTGATCTCCGCTCTGGAGCCCGCACTTTGATCTCCGCTCTGGAGCCCGCACTTTGATCTCCGCTCTGGAGCCCGCACTTTGATCTCCTGCTCTGGAGCCCGCACTTTGATCTCCGCTCTGGAGCCCGCACGTTTGATCTCCGCTCTGGAGCCCGCACTTTGATCTCCTGCTCTGGAGCCCGCACTTTGATCTCCTGCTCTGGAGCCCGCACTTGATCTCCGCTCTGGAGCCCGCACTTTGATCTCCGCTCTGGAGCCCGCACGTTGATCTCCGCTCTGGAGCCCGCACTTTGATCTCCTGCTCTGGAGCCCGCACTTTGATCTCCGCTCTGGAGCCCGCACGTTGATCTCCGCTCTGGAGCCCGCACTTTGATCTCCGCTCTGGAGCCCGCACGTTGATCTCCGCTCTGGAGCCCGCACTTTGATCTCCTGCTCTGGAGCCCGCACTTTGATCTCCTGCTCTGGAGCCCGCACTTTGATCTCCGCTCTGGAGCCCGCACTTTGATCTCCGCTCTGGAGCCCGCACGTTGATCTCCGCTCTGGAGCCCGCACGTTGATCTCCGCTCTGGAGCCCGCACTTTGATCTCCGCTCTGGAGCCCGCACTTTGATCTCCGCTCTGGAGCCCGCACGTTGATCTCCTGCTCTGGAGCCCGCACGTTGATCTCCTGCTCTGGAGCCCGCACTTTGATCTCCGCTCTGGAGCCCGCACGTTGATCTCCGCTCTGGAGCCCGCACGTTGATCTCCGCTCTGGAGCCCGCACGTTGATCTCCGCTCTGGAGCCCGCACTTTGATCTCCTGCTCTGGAGCCCGCACTTTAATCTCCGCTCTGGAGCCCGCACGTTGATCTCCGCTCTGGAGCCCGCACGTTGATCTCCGCTCTGGAGCCCGCACTTTGATCTCCGCTCTGGAGCCCGCACGTTGATCTCCTGCTCTGGAGCCCGCACGTTGATCTCCTGCTCTGGAGCCCGCACGTTGCTCCCCGCTCTGGAGCCCGCACTTTGATCTCCTGCTCTGGAGCCCGCACGTTGCTCCCCGCTCTGGAGTCCGCACTTTGATCTCCTGCTCTGGAGCCCGCACGTTGCTCCCCGCTCTGGAGCCCGCACTTTGATCTCCTGCTCTGGAGCCCGCACGTTGCTCCCCGCTCTGGAGTCCGCACTTTGATCTCCTGCTCTGGAGCCCGCACGTTGCTCCCCGCTCTGGAGCCCGCACTTTGATCTCCTGCTCTGGAGCCCGCACGTTGCTCCCCGCTCTGGAGCCCGCACTTCGGCTCCTTCCCCGCAGCTCCGTGCACTGCTGACCGGGATTCATTAGTATCAGATGAGAAGTCTCAGCCGCCGCTCATTGCCGGGAGAGCGTGACGTCATCAGAGCGAGGAGCGACAGAATCAGCTGCGGCTCCACAGACACAGTCACAGCTGTGACAGCGACAGGAGCGGTCGGAGCGACAGGAGGCTGCGGGGCAGGAGACTGCGGAACTGGAGGCTGCGGGACTGAGGACGGCGGCAGTGTGACCGGCTGCTCCAGGATGAATACAGGGGAAGTGGACTGCACACAGGGACCGTGCGGAGGAGTAGATACAGGGGCTGTGCATAGCGGGGCAGGACTGTGCATAGCGGGGCTGGACTGTGCATAGCGGGGCAGGACTGTGCATAGAAGGGCAGGGCTGTGCATAGAAGGGCAGGGCTGTGCATAGAAGGGCAGGGCTGTGCATAGCGGGGCAGGACTGTGCATAGAAGGGCAGGGCTGTGCATAGCGGGGCAGGACTGTGCATAGCGGGGCAGGGCTGTGCATAGAGGGGCAGGGCTGTGCGTAGCGGGGCAGGGCTGTGCGTAGCGGGGCAGGGCTGTGCGTAGCGGGGCAGGACTGTGCGTAGCTGGGTAGGACTGTGCATAGCGGGGCAGGGCTGTGCATAGCGGGGCAGGGCTGTGCGTAGCGGGGCAGGGCTGTGCGTAGCGGGGCAGGACTGTGCGTAGCGGGGCAGGGCTGTGCATAGAAGGGCAGGGCTGTGCGTAGCGGGGCAGGACTGTGCATAGAAGGGCAGGACTGTGCATAGCGGGGCAGGACTGTGCATAGCAGGGCAGGACTGTGCATAGCGGGGCAGGGCTGTGCATAGAAGGGCAGGGCTGTGCGTAGTGGGGCAGGACTGTGCATAAGGGGGCAGGGCTGTGCATAGAAGGGCAGGGCTGTGCGTAGCGGGGCAGGACTGTGCGTAGCTGGGTAGGACTGTGCGTAGCGGGGCAGGACTGTGCGTAGCTGGGTAGGACTGTGCATAGCGGGGCAGGGCTGTGCGTAGCGGGGCAGGACTGTGCGTAGCGGGGCAGGGGTGTGCGTAGCGGGGCAGGGCTGTACGTAGCGGGGCAGGGCTGTGCGTAGCGGGGCAGGGCTGTGCGTAGCGGGGCAGGGCTGTGCGTAGCGGGGCAGGGGTGTGCGTAGCGGGGCAGGGCTGTGCGTAGCGGGGCAGGGCTGTGCGTAGCGGGGCAGGGCTGTGCGTAGCGGGGCAGGACTGTGCGTAGCGGGGCAGGGCTGTGCGTAGCGGGGCAGGGCTGTGCGTAGCGGGGCAGGGCTGTACGTAGAAGGGCAGGGCTGTGCGTAGCGGGGCAGGACTGTGCATAGAAGGGCAGGACTGTGCATAGCGGGGCAGGGCTGTGCATAGCAGGGCAGGACTGTGCAGGGCAGGATGTTACCCTAATGTGGAGAGGTGACTTCTGCTCCCTGAAGGACTGAGAAGATGACGATGCCTGTCGGAGTCTTGCAGTGCACCCTGTTCCAAGCCTCGGCCGGAGAAGGTAACGCAGCCTGCACCTATACACTGCGGTGTGGAGAATGTGGGTTGCCCCCTATTATTCCTGCATGGTTGCCCCCCTTATATAACCTATGTATAGGAACTTCGCATGCTTGACACTTTCCGCTCCGCTTACCTCTAGACTGTGTCCTGGACCAGTCTTATTTAACTATTAAAGAGCTGGTTTTCTGCAGAGCGCTGCCCAACAGGAGTAATAGTCTGTCATAATTCGTGGTGATATTGTTGTGTTACGTGGGCTTTTACGCAGGACTGCAGGTGAATCTGCTGCATTACTGCAACCCGGAGAGTTCCCACTGTGCGCCCAGTCAGCTCTGCTACATCTGCACTTTGTTGCATGACTTACACTATAGCGCAGAGGGATATTGTTCTGCTAGTGACTGCATTCACTGGGACACCCAACCAAAACTGCAGTCAAGAGTGGTCTTTTTCGGATGGTCTTTTCAAAGAAGATAGCCACACGGTAGCACATTAAATCTAGTCTTCTCCAAGAGGTGGTCTTCTGGGGGTTTTCTTCTTAAGATGGCCAACATGCATAATACATTAAATTTAGCCTCGTTAAGGGGGTGGATTTCTCTGAGAAGTGGTCTTCAAGAAGTGATCTACTCAGAGAAGGTGGACAGTATGCAGAGCATATGGTAAAACAATAAATCTGGTCTGGATAAAGAAGGTGGTCTTCTCCAAGAGGTGGTTTTGTGGAGTTAGTGTTATCAAAGAAGGTGGTCAGTATGCAGAATATACAAAAGAGCATAAAATCTGGTCTGAGTAAGGGGGGTGGTCTTCACAAAAGATGGTCTTCTAGAGATGGTCTACTCAAAGAATGTGACCAGTATGCAAAATACAGGGTAAAACAATAAATTTGGTATGAACAAGAAAGTGGGCTTGTCCAAGAGGTATTCTTCTGGGGTGCTCTACTTAAAGAAGGTAGCAGGTGTGTATAATGTATGGTAGAGTGATAAATCTGGTCTGAATAAGATGGTAATTCCCTCGAAGAGGTGGAGAAGGTCTTTTCAAAGAAGGTGACCGTAATGTAAGGTAGGACGTGAAATCTGGTCTGGATAAAAGGAGAGTCTTCCTCGAAAGGCGGTCTTCTCAGTGAAGGTGGCCAGTATGCATCATGTATGGTAGAAGATGAAATCTGGTCTGGATAAGGGGGAGGTTTTCTGAAGAGGTACCTGGATGCCAGAGGTAGAAGGAGACTTTGGATTTCGGCTTAATGGGAGTTGACTGCTGAACTCAGAAAGAGTCCCTAGGAGTGGAATAATCTCCCTGGGTTGAACATCTCTCTGGCATCTGTGATATATGGGAAATATAGGAAACTCGAGACGCAGGATGTTGAATTAATCATGATTATGGTGCACATGCATAGTATATATGTAGAGTCTACGTTCTTCATTACTGATGTTCTTGTTTTCTCCAGGAGTCCACTCCAGCATCTTGGCTACCTCGTCATCTTTGAAAGCATCAAGAAGGGGGGATGCTGATACAGGTCCAATCAAGTCTACTGCCAGCCGTCCATCTGTCTTCATACAGTGCCCAGCCACCCTGTCCCCCACAAAACCTTCTCCCACCTGCATTCATGACTGACAGACCTTTAATTACTACTGAACAAGACTTGCCCACTGTCAACCACACCAACAAAACCAATTGTGGAGATGGGATCCTGCTGTATGGAGACACGGAGAAGATTGTCATTGGGGTTGTGCTGTCCATCATTACGATCTTCACCATAGCTGGCAATGGACTGGTGATCATCTCTGTGTGTATAGTCAAGAAGCTCCGACAGCCTTCCAACTACCTGGTGGTGTCTTTGGCGGCTGCAGACCTCTCTGTGGCCATCGCTGTCATGCCTTTTGTCATCATCACTGACTTAGTTGGTGGGAAATGGCTCTTTGGCAAAGTATTCTGCAATGTGTTCATAGCCATGGATGTCATCTGCTGTACGGCGTCTATCATGACCCTATGTGTCATCAGTGTGGACAGGTAAGAGGTGTGTGGTTCTGGGGTGCCAAATGGTGGGTGCCAGGGCAGGTGGGGTCCATGATATGGGTGGTAGGTAACAGTGTATAGAAGCATGCAATAGCTATAGGGTAAAGTCACAGAAGATTCCACTGTCCTGGTGTGTAAGAATCTCACTATGAACGGCGATGGTTAAATCACAATTTAACAAATGTTCTACTATGGTAATAATATAGAGGGGAGATAACGTGATGGAGGTACATAGATGGGATGAGAGAGGAGATAACGTGATGGAGGTACATAGATGGGATGAGAGGGGAGATAACGTGATGGAGGTACATAGAGGGGATGAGAGGGGAGATAACGTGATGTAGGTACATAGAGGGGATGAGAGGGGAGATAACGTGATGGAGGTACATAGAGGGGATGAGAGGGGAGATAACGTGATGGAGGTACATAGAGGGGATGAGAGGGGAGATAACGTGATAGAGGTACATAGAGGGGATGAGAGGGGAGATAACGTGATAGAGGTACATAGAGGGGATGAGAGGGGAGATAACGTGATGGAGGTACATAGAGGGGATGAGAGGGGAGATAACGTGATGGAGGTACATAGAGGGGATGAGAGGGGAGATAACGTGATGGAGGTACGTAGAGGAGCTGAGAGGGGAGATAACGTGATGGAGGTACATAGAGGGGCAATAACATGATGGAGGTACATAGAGGGGCTGAGAGGGGAGATAACGTGATGGAGGTACATAGAGGGCTGAGAGGGGAGATAACGTGATGGAGGTACATAGAGGGCAATAACATGATGGAGGTACTAGAGGGGTGAGAGGGGAGATAACGTGATGGAGGTACATAGAGGGGATGAGAGGGGCAATAACGTGATGGAGGTACATAGAGGGGCTGAGAGGGGAGATAACGTGATGGAGGTACATAGAGGAGCTGAGAGGGGAGATAACGTGATGGAGGTACATAGAGGGGTGAGAGGGTAGATAACGTGATGGAGGTACATAGAGGGGATGAGAGGGGAGATAACGTGATGGAGGTACATAGAGGGGATGAGAGGGGAGATAACGTGATGGAGGTACATAGAGGGGATGAGAGGGGAGATAACGTGATGGAGGTACATAGAGGGGATGAGAGGGGAGATAACGTGATGGAGGTACATAGAGGGGATGAGAGGGGAGATAACGTGATGGAGGTGCTGAGAGGGGAGATAGTGTGATGGAGTTAGATGTATGTCACTGAGGAGAATAGATACTTACATGAGAAATACAGGTACTAGGCATAAGATGGATAGAAATGATAAATTGTTGATAATAGATAAGAGATACTAGATAGATAGATAATAGACAATAGATGGATAATAAATATATAATAGATAGATAATAGACAGATAAATGATAGATAATAGTAAGATGAGTAATAGATGATAGATAATAGATAGATAATAGATGGATAATAGATAGATAGTAGAGAAATGATATATAATAGTAAGATAGGTAATACATGATAGATACATATACAGATAATGTGGCAACAAAGCTATATATATATATATATATATATACACACACAACACACAACATACATGTATATATATTACATAGTCTCCTTTATTATGTATATTCCTGTCCCTTTTACGGTGCCCTCTCTTGCTATGTACATCACCGTCCCTTACATATTGGATTATATAGAGCCCTGTTTTTTCATTGCATACCGTCCTGTCTTGTTAGCTGTATAATGCAATGATGGCCGATGGAGCATGGGAAAGCTTCTTTTCTAGTGGAGGAGCTGATGGACTGGTAGTCAGGTCACCGGCTGCTCCATCAGCAGTCATTTAATATATAATAAGAGAGGGGACTATGTAATAAAAGAGGGCGCTGTGAATAACAAAAATAACAAGAATACACTATGTAAGAGACAGCACAGTACATAACAACAGAGGAAGCTATATAATAAGGGACGGCAACATATATAACTAGAGAGGATGGTAGGTAATAAGGGACAGTGTTATACAGAATAAAAGATAAAACTATGTAACTAATAACGGTGTTATACAGAATAAGTGAGTACAGTATATACTAAGGGACTGTGCTATACAGAATAAGTGAGTACACTACATACTAAGGGACTGTGCTATACATAAAAAGTGAGTACACTATATACTAAGGGGCTGTGCAATTTATAATAAGTGAGTACACTATATACTAAGGGACTGTGTTAAACATAATAAGTGATAATAACATCTTCTTCCACCTCCCCCTGTTTCTAAATCCATTATAAGTCCCCCTTCCTCCCTTCCCAATCCCCCACATACCTCATTGTCCTCCTCCCCCGCATCCCATTATTGTCTTCTCCCCCACCCCATCAATACCTTCTCCCAGCACCCCCATCATTGCCTTTTCCCCACCACCCCCATCATTGCCCATTCCACCACCTCCATCATTGCTTTCTCCCCACCACCCCTATCATTGTCCTTTCCACCAACTCCATCATTGCTTTCTCCCCCGCAACCCCTATCATTGTCCTTTCCACCAACTCCATCATTGCTTTTCCCCTCCCCCCATCATTGCCTTTTCCACCACCCCATCATTGCCCTTTCCACCACCTCCATCATTGCTTTCTCCCCCACCACCCCCATCATTGCCCTCTCCCCACCATCCTCATCATTGCCTCCTTCCCCACCACCATGATTGTCCTTTCCACTGCCACCATCACTGCATTCTCCCCCACCACCCTATCATTGCCCATTCCACCACTTCTATCATTTCCTCCCCACCACCCCATTATTGCCCTTTCGACCACCACCATCATTGCCCATTCCACCACCTCCATCATTTCCTCCTCCCCCACCAACCCCATCATTGTCCTTTCCACCACCTCCATAATTGCTTTCTTCCACACCACCCCTATCATTCCCCTCTCCTCCACCTAGACACACACACAGCTCCATTCACCTCTCTGCCCGTTCCCCTGCAGCGCTACGCACGCGTACACACACACACAGCACCTCTCACCTCTCCGCACGCTTTCCGGCAGACGCAGCATCACCTTTGCCAGCAGATTCCTCTCTCTGGTACAGCCGTGGTGCTGAATGATGATGTCATCCAGCCGCGCTGCTGACTGCTGTGAGAGTCAGGAAGCGCGGGCAGGATGCATCGCTGCAGCTCCACTGCCATTTTCTCCTGTAGGCAGTGAGGCTGCAGGGATCTCTCCCTGCACGCCGCACATCAGGGCAATCTGGACAGGGGCCCCCCGGAGCCTCGGGTCCGGATAAGCAGGCCAGATTGCTCTCATTATTAGCCGCCCTGCAGTGGCCCCCCAGAGCTTCTGGGCCCCGGTGCAGCAGCACCGGCTGCACATGCGGTGTGTCCGCCCCTGGATAATAGATAAATAATAGATAGAAAATCGGTAAGATAATTGATAGGTAATGAATAGATAATAAATAATAGATAGATAATATAGGAAAAATGGAAGCAGCACACCATCATAGTGCAATAAAGGTAGTGTTAGTGGCCCATCGTGACGTTTCGGCTCTGTGTGTGAGCCTTCTTCAAGCTTGATAGCTCGTATGGCAGTGACCTGTACGAGTCGCCGCTCCTTGTTCCATCCATCGTTGCTCACGCTCCTGTAGTTGTCGTTCGCCTTCTTTCCTCTGGGATTTGCAGGGATTCGGCGATACATCTTGTACATTTTCCTCCTTTTCTTATATTTTTGCTCTCTTCTTTATCATTCACCCCACCGATCCCCAATCTACCATCACTCCTATCATTGTGGTGTTATACTACTACCTATATCCGGGACTTATATAATGTGTGTGGGGGATACCGGCAGGGAAGTTGTCGCTGCCCCCCAGTCCTGTAACTAGCAGATCCCGCAGTGTCGTGGGCCGGGGGTCCCGCATGGCACTGGCCACCATCGTTCTGGTGCAGTCAGCTATTGTTCCCAGTTATCAGCCATCTCACAGACTCTTTGTTGTACTATGATAGGATATTGCCTGTGATCCTCTAAATACATATGTATGAGGATAATACTGCGCAGAGCCTCCGTGAGAAATGTCAGACCCACAATGCATCATCCTGGCCCCGGGGTTGACATTTGCATAATTAAATCAAGTCCTTAGAATATCTAAATCTAATGAAAAATCTGTATCCAAATTTTCTGAGCAATGCAAAGGGGCTTGCTGGCGCCCCCTCCTGAGTGTTTTGTACTGTCTGCGGACCTGTGTGTGTATGGAAAACATGGAGCCCGTAACAAACATTGGCTCTAATGTCAGTATCGGAGCGTGTGTGTAACCATCAGCAAGCAGGAGCAATGATCCTAAAGAATATCCGCAGTACCTCGCTATGACTGTCATCAGGCGACAATGAGTGATGGCCGCCACAGTGCATTCTCAGGAGAACACTTATTATCCACAACAATGTCACTCTTATTAGCAACTTGCTGATGGTTTCCAGGGAGTAATGATCTCTTACTGACACAGCAAAGAATGAAATAAGACTTCAGCTATACAGGAGTGTGTAAGGAAGACAGAAGGCGAGAGCGTGCCTGCACGTGTACGGTGTGTATAAGGGTGTGTGCATGAGTGTGTGTGTGTGTGATGTGTATAAAGGTGTGTGCACGAGTGTGTATAAAGGTGTGCATGAGTGTGCGTGTCCGATGTGTATAAGGGTGTGCACGAGTGTGTGTGGGGATGTGTATAAAGGTGTGTGTATAAAGGTGTGCATGTACGGCATGTATAAATGTGTGTGTATAAGGGTGTGCACGAGTGTGTGTGTGATGTGTATAAAGGTGTGCATGAGTGTGCGTGTCCGATGTGTATAAGGGTGTGCACGAGTGTGTGTGTGATGTGTATAAAGGTGTGTGTATAAAGGTGTGCATGTACGGCATGTATAAATGTGTGTGTATAAGGGTGTGCACGAGTGTGTGTGTGATGTGTATAAAGGTGTGCATGAGTGTGCATGTACGGCATGTATAAATGTGTGTGTATAAGGGTGTGCATGAGTGTGTGTGTGATGTGTATAAGGGTGTGCACGAGTGTGTGTGTGATGTGTATAAAGGGTGTGCACGAGTGTGTTTGTGTACGATGTGTATAAATGTGTGTGTGCGTGTACATCATGTATAAATGTGTGCACAGTGTGTATAAGGGTGTGCATGAATGTGTGTGAGTGTATTTACAGTTTGTATAAATGTGTATGGTGTGTGTGTGTATGGGTTTATATGCTATGTATAACTGTGAGTATGAGTGTTTACATGGTGTATAAATGTGTGTACGGTATATACGTGTATTTGACTGTGTGTACAGAATGTCTAGATATACGTATGAATGTGTTTGTGTACAGTAGACATAAATGTGTGTAAGAAAGTGTTTGTGTGAGTACAAATGTAAGTGTGTACAGTGTGTGTAAATGTGTGTATGAGTGGGTGTGTATATATGTATAAATGTGTATGAGTGTGTGTGTGCACAGGACATACAGTGGGTACAGAAAGTATTCAGACCCCTTTAAATTTTTCACTCGGTTTCATTGCAGCCCTTTGGTTAATTCAAAAAAGTTCACTATATATATATGTGTATGAATGTATGTGTATATCTATTTATATTATCGTCTTATCCTGTCTGTCTGTCCAGGAAATCCCACGTCGCTGATTGGTCCGGCCGCGGCCAATCAGCGACACAGGGCTAACTCTGCCCATGTGGTCATGTGACTCACCAACTGCCCATGACGTACTGAACATGTTTTGTCAGTCAGTGTCTGATGTACTTCTGTCACGTTTACTGAACACGGGTAATACACAGTGACAGGAGGTAATACACAGGTGACATGAGGTAATACATAAGTAACATAAGGTAATACACAGTAAAATGAGGTAATATACAGTAACATGAGGTAGTATACAGTAATATGAGGTAATACACAGTAATATGAGGTAATTCACAGTAATATGAGGTAATACACAGGTAACATGAGGTAATATGAGGTAATACACAGGAATATGAGGTAATACACAGTGACATGAGGTAATACACAGTAACATCAGCGACGCAGGGCTAACTCCACCCATGTGGTCATGTGACTCACCAACTGCCCATGATGTACCGAACATGTTTTGTCAGTCACAGTGTCTGATGTACTTCTGTTACGTTTACTGAACACGGGTAATACACAGTGACAGGAGGTAATACACAGGTGACATGAGGTAATACATAAGTAACATAAGGTAATACACAGTAAAATGAGGTAATATATAGTAACATGAGGTAATATACAGTAATATGAGGTAATACACAGTAATATGAGGTAATACACAGGTAACATGAGGTAATATGAGGTAATACACAGGAATATGAGGTAATACACAGTGACATGAGGTAATACACAGTAACATCAGCGACGCAGGGCTAACTCCACACATGTGGTCATGTGACTCACCAACTGCCCATGATGTACTGAACATGTTTTGTCAGTCACAGTGTCTGATGTACTTCTGTCACGTTTATTGAACACGGGTAATACACAGTGACATGAGGTAATACACAGGTGACTTGAGGTAATGCATAAGTAACATAAGGTAATACACAGTAACATGAGGTAATATACAGTAACATGAGGTAATATACAGTAATATAAGGTAATACACAGTAATATGAGGTAATACACAGGTAACATGAGGTAATACACAGGAATATGAGGTAATACACAGTGACATGAGGTAATACACAGTAACATCAGCGACGCAGGGCTAACTCCACCCATGTGGTCATGTGACTCACCAACTGCCCATGATGTACTGAACATGTTTTGTCAGTCACAGTGTCTGATGTACTTCTGTCACGTTTACTGAACACGGGTAATACACAGTGACATGAGGTAATACACAGGTGACTTGAGGTAATACATAAGTAACATAAGGTAATACACAGTAAAATGAGGTAATATACAGTAATATGATGTAATACACAGTAATATGAGGTAATACACAGGTAACATGAGGTAATATGAGGTAATACACAGGTATATGAGGTAACACAGAGTGATATGAGGTAATACACAGTAACATCAGCGACGCAGGGCTAACTCCACCCATGTGGTCATGTGACTCACCAACTGCCCATGATGTACTAAACATGTTTTGTCAGTCAGTGTCTGATGTACTTCTGTCACGTTTACTGAACACGGGTAATACAGTGACATGAGGTAATACACAGGTGACATGAGGTAATGCATAAGTAACATAAGGTAATACACAGTAAAATTAGGTAATATACAGTAACATGAGGTAATACACAGTAATATGAGGTAATACATAGTAATATGAGGTAATACACAGGTAATATGAGGTAATATATGGTAACATGAGGTAATACACAGTGATATGAGGTAATACACAGTAAAATGAGGTAATATACAGTAACATGAGGTAATACACAGTAATATGAGGTAATACACAGGTAACATGAGGTAATATGAGGTAATATATGGTTACATGAGGTAATACACAGTGATATGAGGTTATACACAGTAATATGAGGTAATACACAGTAACATGAGGTAATATACAGTAACATGTGGTAATATACAGTAACATGAGGTAATACACAGTAAAATGAGGTAATATACAGTAACATGAGGTACACGGGTAACATGAGGTAATATGAGGTAATATACGGTAACATGAGGTAATACACAGTGACATGAGGTAATACACAGTAACATCTATCTAATATATATAATCGTCTTATCCCGTCTGTCTTTCTGTCCAGGAAATCCCGCGTCGCTGATTGGTCCGGCCGCGGCCAATCAGCGATGCGGGATTTCAGAAAAAAGATGGCGACCGTTAGCGGCTTAACTGCTGCACGGAGGTCAGCGGCAATG
>JARQOD010004091.1:21621-58102 GCA_033576555.1 Oophaga sylvatica | reverse complement strand
CTTCCTGGATGAAGATTTTTGAGTAAGTACCGCTCCGGCTCCAGCAGAGGAAGCGTCCACCTCCAGGAAGAACTGCTTGTTGCCGTCCGGGCGATGCAGCACTGGAGCGGAAGAGAAGGCTTGTTTCAAGGAAAGAAAGGCCTCCTCTGCTTCGGGCGTCCACTGTTTGGGGTTAGCATCCTTGCGGGTGAGCGCTGAGATTGGAGCAGTCCTGGAAGAGAAGTGCGGTATGAAGAGACGGTAATAGTTAGCGAATCCCAGGAACCGCTGAATGGCCTTCAACCCCTCTGGTCGGGGCCACTTCTCGATGGCAGACAGTTTCTCCGGATCCATTCGTAGGCCTGTCTGAGAGATAATGTAGCCCAGAAACGGAAGCGAGGTCTGCTCAAAGAGGCACTTCTCATATTTGGCGAAGAGGTGATTCTGCCTGAGCCTGAGCAGAACCTGACGAACATCCCTCCGGTGAGACTGGAGATCCGGAGAGAAGACCAAGATGTCGTCAAGGTACACCACAACGCAGGAGTAGAGGAGGTCCCGGAAGATGTCATTGACCAACTCCTGAAAGACTGCTGGAGCATTACAGAGACCAAAGGGCATAACCAGATACTCGTAGTGGCCATCCCGGGTGTTGAATGCCGTCTTCCATTCATCTCCTCGATGGATACGAACCAGGTTGTATGCTCCACGAAGATCCAGTTTAGTGAAGACTCTAGCCCCTCTAAGACGATCAAACAACTCCGGAATGAGCGGAAGAGGGTACTTATTCTTCACTGTGATCAAATTTAGGCCTCTGTAGTCAATACAGGGACGGAGAGATCCGTCTTTCTTTTTTACAAAAAAGAAACCTGCTCCCGCGGGGGAGGTAGATTTACGGATGAATCCTTTCGCTAAATTCTCCTCGATATATTCTGACATCGACCTGGTCTCTGCAGCGGACAATGGGTAAATACGCCCACGGGGAGGCGTAGTACCGGGTAGCAGGTCGATCGGGCAATCATATGGTCTATGCGGGGGTAATGTCTCTGCCTCCTTTTTATTAAAGACATCCGCGAATGACCAATATGGAATCGGGAGTCCAGGTAGATTAGCAGGTGTAGGAGAAGAACGGACATGATGGACAGGCACCAGACACGTTTTATGACAGTCCTGTCCCCAGCGAAGAATCTCTCCATTCTGCCAGTCGAGCACGGGTGCATGTTTTTGGAGCCAAGGCAGACCTAGTAAGAAAGCATGAGAGAGTCCAGGTAAAACATGAAACGAGATGCTCTCAGAATGCAACATTCCCACCTGCAGGGTTATGGCTTCGGTGATAAGTTGGATGGGACGAGGTAGGAGACCCCCATCCACAGCAGCAACAGATACTGGTTCAACCAGAGGTTTGGTGGGAATGCGATACTTCTCTACTAGAGCCTGTGAAACTAGATTCCCAGCTGCTCCAGAATCAAGTTGGGCCAGTTCGAAGTAACGGTTCTTACCGATGAGAATAGAGACAGACAGCAGCAGAGATGAAGAGGATTTATCCTGGTCTAGGTGGACCTCTCCGAGCGAACCTAGACACAGGCGTTTCCCGACCTCTCCGGACAGGTACGGATCCAGTGCTCCTTACTGCCACAGTAGAAGCAACTCCTCTCGGCACGGCGTGAGTCCTGACGGGCTTTGACCATCTTGGTCTGGTCGACCTGCATAGGCTCAGCAGTGTGCATCTGGGGAGAAACGGAAGGGGTTATAGGTCTCTGAAACGAGGGTGCAAGACGAGGAAACCCTCTCTCACGGGTGACCTCTTTGGCACGTTCCTGGAACCGTAGATCAATTCGATTGGCAAGATTTATTAAATCATCAAGGGAGGTTGGAATGTCCCGACCGGCAAGTTCAACTTTAATACGGCCGGACAGACCCTCCCAGAAGACCGAAATCAGGGCGTTATTGTCCCAAGCCAACTCTGAGGCTAGAGTACGGAACCGTATGGCATATTGACCAACGGTGAGACTCTCCTGACGGAGACGCAACAGAGATGATGCAGAGGAGGTCTTCCGTCCAGGTTCGTCGAATACCTTCCGGAAGGCCGAGAGAAAAGCAGGCAGGTCAGATACCAGAGGATCTTCTCTCTCCCAGAGAGGATTAAGCCAGGCCAGAGCCTCTCCGGTGAGATGGGACATGATGAAGGCAATTTTGGCCCGGTCAGAGTTAAACTGATGTGCCAGGAGTTCGAAATGCAGGGTGCACTGGTTAATAAAACCACGAGCCAGAGCAGGGTCGCCTCCAAACCTAGGAGGAGCTGAAAGTCGGGGTCCGGGAATGGAAACCACGGAATTGGGAAGCAGCGAGGCTGCCGGATTATGAGTCATGGCTCCAGCGGTGGTTGCTGGTGATGAATTCAGAGTGTCCAGGCGGGAATTGACGTTCCGCAGGTGACCCAGGATGGCCTCCTGTTGCGACCTCTGGCGAGATAGTTCATGACACAATTCCGGGAGTGAAGGGGTTTGGGTGCCACCGGGTTCCATGGCCCGAGCAAACTGTAACGGGTCTGGTAGGTGAAACCACTGAGCTTTATTATACAAGACAGTATACTTGTAAGAGAGCAGGTGGCGCCCGGGGAATACGGACAGGAATTCACGGGAAGTGACCAGGGCAGTCTCTGGGTAGGCAGGTTGTCACGGCAAGTGACCAGGGCAGTCTCTGGGTAGGCAGGTTGTCACGGCAAGTGACCAGGGCAGTCTCTGGGTAGGCAGGTTGTCACAACAAGTGACCAGGGCAGTCTCTGGGCAGGCAGGTTGTCACAGCAAGTGACCGGGGCAGTCTCTGGGCAGGCAGGTTGTCACAGCAAGTGACCGGGGCAGTCTCTGGGCAGGCAGGTTGTCACAGCAAGTGACCAGGGCAGTCTCTGGGCAGGCAGGTTGTCACAGCAAGTGACCAGGGCAGTCTCTGGACAGGCAGGTTGTCACAGTAAGTAACCAGGACAGTTTCTGAATAGACAGGCTTATACGACCTGAGATGTTGGAGCCTCCTGGTAGGCTGCAGTCTGATGGCAGATGATCGCTCCCAAGCGAGCAGGCAGGAGTCTCTGGAGTAGCCGGTGATCACTGCTGGAGATGTCCGAACCTTCGGATAAAGCTGCAGTCGGATGGCAGATGATCGCTCCCAAGTGAGCAGGCAAGAGTCTCTGAAGTAGCCGGTGATCACTGCTGAAGAAGTCCGAACCTTCGGATAGAGCTGCAGTCGGATGGCAGATGATCGCTCCCAAGTGAGCAGGCAAGAGTCTCTGTAATCGCCGGGGATCACTGCAGGTGATGTCCGAACCTCCGGGGAGGGCTGCAGTCAGATGGCAGACAGCAAACAGACGGGTAACAGGCAGGCAACTGGAAACAGGAGCTGAGGGCTGAAGCAGAGTTATACAGTGCAACAACAACATTGCTCGGGCACCTCCATTAAGGAGGAAGCCCTTAATATAGGGTGGAGTCCTCCGGCATTGGCCGGAGACTAATTTGGAAAATGCGCGCGGCTCCTTTAAGAGCGGGGGAGGGCGCGGGCGCGCGCCCTAAGTCCAGCAGCAGGGAAGGAGCGCGCGGGCCCAGCAGGGCGGAATGAGGACGCCGAGGATGCTGGGGGTGCTGAGGACGCTGGGGGCGCTGAGGACGCTGGGGGCGCTGAGGACGCAGAGCGCTGGTAAGGGGAACGGCGTCCC
This sequence comes from Oophaga sylvatica, assembly GCA_033576555.1. Lineage (NCBI taxonomy): Eukaryota > Metazoa > Chordata > Amphibia > Anura > Dendrobatidae > Oophaga > Oophaga sylvatica. Next base: position 54,420 of record JARQOD010004091.1, on the reverse strand, counting down.
TGCCTGGCAGAGGGCCGGGACGCCGATGCTACACATAGCAGCCACATGAGAGGCAGTCTGCTCTCTGTGCCTCAGAGTAGGAGCTTGGTGAGCCTGTGATGTGATTGGTGCTTGGGGTGATTGCAGCAGCTGCCCGGACCTCCTCCTCTCCCTCTTCTGCTACTAATGTTATCATTGACGACTTCTTGCTGCAGCTCAGTTCGGTGTTCATTTTTAAATACTATTTTATGTGAAACTGATACATGTAATAACAAAGTGGATCTAAATGCATCAATTTTGAAAGAGTGGGGACTTGGCTATATATGCTATATGTGGGGGAGGAGGGACTAGGGTATATGTGTACATTAAATGTTTTTAATTTTATTTAATAAAACATTTTATAATTCATGTGTGAGTGGGGTAATTAATATCTTGGTATTCATATGTAGGCAATTATATTTGAGTAACCAAATCCCCTTATTCTTTAAAAAAAAAAATTGATGGAGAGACTGTTTCTAGCCATAATAAATAATTTTATATGTTCTTTGAATATTATGTATGATTATTATGTATTAATATTATGTATGTATGAGTATGATTATATAGGGCTAGGCTATATGTGGGAGAAGGGGGACTAGGCTATATATATATGCTATATGTGAGGGAGGGGGACTCTTTTCATGGAAAGTGAGAGCAAAACTGGTGTAAATACAACAAAATTGCAAGCCTGTCACTGATTGTATTACATTTCTTGTGGTGGTGCGTGTAAGCTGAAAAATGCGTCAAATTCATTTAGAGGTTGTGCACACTGTATTGTATCTCACATACATATGCATGAGGCTGGAGTTGCAACAGGTTAAATTTCTATGTAGAGTAGCGGTAGGATGAAGCCTGTGGAATCAATTCTTCCTGTGGGCGTAGGCACTCCAGTCAGACACTGACTGCACAATACCATTTCTCCTGTTCTGTATACTGGGTGTAATTCTCAAAACTTGTATTATTCTGTATACAGTCATGGCCAAAAGTTTTGAGAATGACACAAATATTAATTTTTACAAAGTCTACTGCTTCACTTTTTCTATTGGCAATTTGCATATACTCCAGAATGTTATAAAGAGTGATCAGCTTAACAGCAATTACTGCAAAGTCAATATTTGGCTAGAAAATGAACTTTATCCCCCAAAACACATTTCAACATCATTGCAGCCCTGCCTTAAAAGGACCAGCTAACCTCTTTTCAGTGATTGCTCCATTAACACAGGTGTGGGTGTTGATGAGGACATGGCTGGAGATCAATCTGTCCAGGGTTGAACCTAGCCTCTCTGCTGCCTGAGGCGAACTGCAAAACGGCGCCCCCCCATTGTAAAATCAGTACAAATCTTCGCCCCCTTCTGAACGCGCGGTGAATCCGGATGTGCTGATTGAACACATCCGGAATCACCGCAGCGCTACACAGGCCTGTGTATTTCCCTTGTCGGGAGATCATGTTTTCAAGTCCCATATAGTAACTTAAGTAGTTACATTAATAACTAGTCACCGACCTGGCTTCTCCTAACTCTGGGCATGAGGGGAGGGAGTCACAAGGATATCAAGGAAGCAGCACCGTGCGCAGCAGCCAGCAGCAGGAGCATGGGCGTACCCAGGATCAAAACTAGGGGGGCAAGCCAATGTCACATCTTATACAGGTTACATCATATACACTGTACATTATACTGCATATTAGGTATGGAGCATTAGAACTGTTGTATATTGTATAATACAGCAGTGTATGCGACACTACGCTGTATATACCATATATTATACATGGCACACTAACCTCTATACAAAGAATAAGAGGCATTATAACCTGTATATGAAAAGTATAATACAGCAGTGTACATACACTCTATATACCGCACACGATGTGTATGACCCTGTATACACCATATACTACACTCTTATTTTGAAGTAAAAAAAAACAAAAAAACAGGATCAAATACAATACTTAAAATAAAGAACAAGTAAAGTTAAAAATCAACAAACTTACTGGTATTTCAATGGGAACTATGGGCCTGCTTTTGGCTAATGAGATGGTCAATGTTCGGTTCCATATTTGTCACAAGTGAAGTAATTTTTCTCTTTCTTGATATCATTATTTCCTAGGGATTCCAAATTGCTATTAGTAAAATACCAATATATATACAGCGCTACAAAAACAATATACCAGCAATAAAACTGCCCACACAGAGACATACAGCCTGCTCTGCCCATCACTGCAGCCTTGCCAATCCATATAATTTCATCCTCATCAGTGCACATATTGGCGCAACTCCGCTTTTAGCTCAGGCTCAGACTGGTGTGGTGTGAGAGTCCCTAATAGACAGGTAAATGTCCCCAATAGGCAGCATTGGTCCCCAATAGGCAGCATATGTCCTCAATAGGCAGCATAGTCCCCAATAGGCAGCATATGTCCTCAATAGACAGCATATGTCCTCAATAGACAGCATAGGTCCCCAATAGGCAGCATAGGTCCCCAATAGGCAGCATAGGTCCTCAATAGGCAGCATAGGTCCCCAATAGGCAGCATAGGTCCCCCATTACGCAGCATAGGTCCCCAATACGCAGCATAGGTCCTCAATAGGCAGCATAGGTCCCCAATATGCAGCATAGGTCCCCAATAGGCAGCATAATCCCCCAATAGGCAGCATAATCCCCCAATAGCCAGCATAATCCCCCAATAGGCAGCATAATCCCCATAGCCAGCATAATCCCCCATAGCCAGCATAATCCCCCATAGCCAGCATAATCCCCCATAGTCAGCATAATACCGCATAGCCAGCATAGTCCCCCATAGCCAGCATAATACCCCATAGTCAGCATAATACCCCATAGCCAGCATAATCCCCATAGCCAGCATAATCCCCCATAGTCAGCATAATCCCCCATAGCCAGCATAATCCCCCATAGTCAGCATAATCCCCCATAGTCAGCATAATCCCCCATAGCCAGCATAATACCCCATAGTCAGCATAATACCCCATAGCCAGCATAGTCCCCCATAGCCAGCATAGTCCCCAATAGCCAGCATAATCCCCCCATAGCCAGCATAATCCCCCATAGCCAGCATAATCCCCCCATAGCCAGCATAGTCCCCAATAGCCAGCATAATACCCCATAGGTAGCATAATCCCCCATAGCCAGCATAGTCCCCAATAGCCAGCATAATACCCCATAGGCAGCATAATCCCCCATAGCCAGCATAGTCCCCAATAGCCAGCATAATACCCCATAGGCCGGGCCCGGCGTTAAAAAAAAAGCCAGTACTCACCTATCTCCCCCGCAGCTCTGAAGAAGCGCGCTGGACTCTGTCTTCTCCTGGCACAGGCGGCGTGACGTCATCAGGGTGCACAGGCGGCGTGATGATGATCACGTCGTCTGTGTTGCATATGGAAGGCCGCAAGGCCTTCCTCACCAGTCACCTCATTCCGCCCGCAATTAAAGGGCCCGCCGGCACTGAACTGTCAGTTCAATGTCGGCGGGCCCACAGGCCGATTCATTCACTGTGCGCCCCTGCTTTGCCGCCCCCTAGCTGCCGCTGCCTGAGACAAGAGGCTCAAGTCGCCTCATTATAGCGGCGCCCCTGAATCTGTCATGATTAAGTAAGAATGACACCACTGGACACTTTAAAAGGAGGCTGGTGCTTGGCATCATTCTTTCTCTTCTGTTAACCATGGTTATCTCTAAAGAAACACGTGCAGTCATCATTGCAATGCACAAAAATGGCCTAACAGGGAAGAGTATCGCAGCTAGAAAGATTGCACCTCAGTCAACAATCTATCGCATCATCAAGAACTTCAAGGAGAGAGGTTCCATTGTTGCCAAAAAGGCTCCAGGGCGCCCAAGAAAGACCAGCAAGCGCCAGGACCGTCTCTTAAAAGTGTTTCAGCTGCGGGATCGGGCTACCAGCAGTGCAGAGCTTGCTCAGGAATGGCAGAAGGCAGGTGTGAGTGCATCTGCACGCACTGTGAGGCGGAGACTCTTGGAGCAAGGCCTGGTCTCAAAGAGGGCAGCAAAGAAGCCACTTCTCTCCAGAAAAAACATCATGGACAGACTGATATTCTGCAAAAGGTACAGGCAGTGGACTGCTGAGGACTGGGGTAAAGTTATTTTCTCTGATGAATCCCCTTTTCGATTGTTTGGGACATCAGGAAAACGCCTCATTCGGAGAAGACAAGGTGAGCGCTACCACCAGTCTTGTCTCATGCCAACTGTTAAGCATCCTGAAACCATTCATGTGTGGAGTTGCTTCTCAGCCAAGGGAATCGGCTCTCTCACAGTCTTGCCTAAAAACACAGCCATGAATAAAGAATGGTACCAGAATGTCCTCCAAGAGCAACTTCTCCCAACCCTCCAAGAGGAGTTTGGCGATCAACAATGCCTTTTCCAGCATGATGGAGCACCTTGCCATAAAGCAAAGGTGATAACTAAATGGCTCAGGGAACAAAACATAGAGATTTTGGGTCCATGGCCTGGAAACTCCCCAGATCTTAATCCCGTTGAGAACTTGTGGTCAATCATCAAGAGACAGGTGGACAAACAAAAACCTAAAAATTCTGACAAAATGAAAGCAATGATTGTGCAAGAATGGACTGCTATCAGTCAGGATTTGGTCCAGAAGTTGATTGAGAGCATGCCAGGGAGAGTTGCAGAGGTCCTGAAGAAGAAGGGTCAACACTGCAAATATTGACTTGCTGCATTAACTCATTCTAACTGTCAATATAAGCTTTTGTTACTCATATGTTTGCAATTATTATATTTCTGTCTGTGATAAAAACATCTGTCAAACACACATAAAAACCAGAGGGCAGCAGATCATGTGAAAATATAATATTTGTGTCATTCTCAAAACTTTGGCCATGACTGTATACACACTGCACAGTACCATTTCTCCTGTCCTGTATACTGGGTGTAATTCTCAATACTTGTATTATTCTGTATATACTGCACAGTACCATTTCTCCTGTCCTGTATACTGGGTGTAATTCTCAGTACTTGTATTATTCTGTATATACACTGTACAGTACCGTTTCTCCTGTCCTGTTTACTGGGTGTAATTCTCAGTACTGTATTATTCTGTATATTGTAGGGATGTGGTCTCGCTGGTGTGCGACCGAAGGTAAGCAGGAGGGCGACTCTTCCAGGTTCTTTAAGCAAGTTTATTACAACTTCATAAACTTGCCTTAAAACAGAAAAGAAAACAGCCTTCTCTGGCACAAAGTAACAAAACAGATATAAAGTCCTGGTACTCTAACTGAGCACTCTTTCAGCAACCAGACTGGTGGTCTCCTCAGAACTCCCACACTGGAGGTTTCCACTCCTCCAGCCACTCACACCTGTGGTCAGCAGCAGGCTCACTTATATACACCAGCCATTCAGCTAACACAGAGCACATGACCTGTCATGTGCTCTTGTGACCTCATCACAGGTCCTCAAACCACATACAAAGGTATAGTGAAGTCTTACTATCACTACAATATATACACTGCACAGTACCCCTTTTCCTGTCCTGTATGTATACACTGCACAGTATCCCTTCTCCTGTCCTGTATACTAGGTGTACTTCTCTGTATCTGTATTATTCTGTATATATAAACTGCACAGTACCTCTTCTTCTGTCCTGCATAACAGATGTAATTCTCAGTGTCTGTATTATTTTTTATATATACACTGCACAGTACCACTTCTCCTGTCTTGTATACTGGGTGTAATGCTCAGTATCTATATTATTCTGTATATATACTGTAGTGCCGTGGGGTTGGTGCAGTGCTCTTGTGACCTCATCACAGGTCCTCAAACCACATACAAAGGTATAGTGAAGTCTTACTATCACTACATACCTCCCCCTCTGCCTAAAGCCGTGGGCTTGGCACATTTCATTCACCGACTAGAAACTCCTTTCAGTCGTCTCCACAATCAGCCGGTCTGTCACAGTTTGCCTTAGGTCACTGAGTCCTGATCTACTTGAGGTGTCACTGCCTCTAGCTCTTATTTCAGGCCATCTATGTTCTGTCTTAGTTTCACTTCGATGACCTTCATTCTGTAGCGAACCTCTGCGCCTCTCTATACTGTGGGTTGAAGGTGACTGCCTTTTTTTTCTCAACTCTTGCAGCTGTCTGTTGGTCTGCTTCTTCTCAAGTTTTAGCTGCTCTATTCTTCCCTGGTTCATCTCCAAGAGCATCCGGATCTTCCCAAGGCTTTCCACCAACGCCCTCCGACTTGGAGGTTTTCTTGTTGGCTCCCGACATCTCTGCTTCTCGTGGAGGTATTGTAGTGGCATAGTTCTTATGTCCGCCTCTCGCTTCACTGTGACTTTCCGGGTGTGGCCATCTGGGTGGCGGTTCCCTTGCTGGCTTTCTTTCGCCGTCGAGGTCCCTTCTTTGGTCAACCTCTTCAGTTCACTCTCTTCCCGTACGCACGGACCGGGAGAGCGCAACCGTTCGATTTCCTGGTCTGTCGTGGATTTCCTGAGCTGTGCGTTAGCTTCCTTCTCTATCTGGAGTTTTTGGAGAATTTTTTCTTGCTCCTCTGCCCAGCATCGGTGCTCTTCTTCTCTCCGTAGAAGTTCCTGCTGATGCTTCTCCTGGGCCTCTCTGAGCATCTCCGTATCTTTCACAAGGACTTGGTTCGCCGTCAGGCACGCTGATAGTTGACCTTGGACTTTAGAGAGTTCTTTCTCCAGGTCATTCATTTGTTGCTCCATCTCTTGTCCCCGTATCTTTTCTCGCATGACTGTCTCTTTAAGCAGCTCTATCTCATGGGCCTGCTCTCTTTTATCCAGTACATGTGGCACCATCCTTCTCCCCTTTTTTCTCTTCTTAGAGAGCATAGGCTGTCTGGCCTTCCTGCAGCCCCTGCGGTGAGGAGAAGGTCTGCCACTTGTACCTGACTCCACCTTGCTGCACTCGCTTTCACTTGCGGTTAAGTTACAGTCTGCATAGGAGTCATTCCCACTCCCTCTGTCATCTTGGAACGGCAAGTCCCCACTTAACCAGGTGTCGGCCCCTATTCCTGGGGCGACCCAGTTTTCTGCGGACCTATATTTGGTCACCCCAAAGTCCTCACTTTGGTCTGAGCCACCCTTTCTTACGGCTACCAGGCACTGGGTATCTTTGACTTTAGGGGTGGCTACCTCTGGTTTACCCACCACACTATAAGCAACAACTACAGCCTCTGGCAGGGGTGGGCCTCTCTTAGGGTCATTCTGGTTCCCTTCTGAGCAATTAGCCAGTGCTTCGTCCCACACCTCCCAAAACCGTTTACAATCCTGGCCTATTATTATAGGATATGGTAAGTCTGGGACTACAGGGACATCCTGGGTAGAAATAATAGTGTCCGTCTCAATGATTACCCTGGTTACCTGATACTCCCTAGTGACCCCATGAACAAGGGACTTCCATCTTCTTCCGGGAATCAGATAGACAGGGAGTGTGTCGCTCAGCAGAGTCACCTGGCTTCCTGAGTCTAGAAGTCCACTCACACACTCTCCATTCACTATCAGAGAATAGTTCAGTGCCCCCGGTCAGATGTAAAGTCAGTACACCATTCGCGACATACATGTTCAAACCCTGAACCCGGCAACAGTTCCTCGGCTCATCCGCCGCCACCTCTTCTCCTCATTGACTCAGATTGAGACTCCGCCCCTTCTGAGTGTGGTAGTAGTTTGTTAGGGTTTACTGGTTCCCCATTCTCGCTAGGGACCTCAGAACCCTTTCTCCACAGATCCCAAAACAGACAGAAATCCCGGCCTATAATTATAGGACGCACCAAGTCCCGAACGACGCCGACTTCATGGGACTCAGTGCCATGCGTTCAGTTACTCCAATGTCTTACTCTGGCCATGTAGGTAGTCCTTATACACTCTCCATGGTATGCTTACTTGGAACAGCCAGACGGTTTTTTTCCCTGGTAGTGTTATGAGGTCTGCTCATGTCATGGTACACCGCGCTATATTCCTGGCTGGGGTAAGGTTCTATTATATCCTGAACTCAGTTTGTTCGTCAGCCATTTTACTTTCTGTCTTGCTGCAGCTATCTTGCCCTCAGTCAAAATGGAGTTTTCCAGCTTGCATGTTCCCGCCCTGATTTCTCCTTTGCTTCTTAAGCAGCCACAGCTGAGCAATCAGTGCTTCAGAATCTAGCCTGCAGTGAACCTGTGACTTGACTCCTGTAAGCCTTGGACCTTGTACTCCAGCTATTCCTACTGAGGAACTCTGAAGCACTTGTGGACTCTGAACCCTGCTCTTTGAAAGACCCACGTTTGCATGGACTTACGGTAACAGAGAAGAAGATCCTGAATCTGTATTGGAGAGTGATTGCTGAGCTTGGATTACTCTGGCCTGCTGTGTCTCCTGTTTCTGTGTCTGCAAACTGTGTGACTATTTCTGCCAACTTGTATGAAGTAATACAGGACTTTTCTATATCAAACCTGTGACTCCTGTGTTTTCATCGCACCCAAGCACAAGACGCTATATGAACTGTACTACATACATTACAAGATTCTGAAGCCAAAACGTTAGTGTCTGCTGGGTCTGGAAGGCTGTGTCTGCTGTACTGTGGATATCAGACGTCGGTTGTACTTTCTGTGATGACAGTGGTTGTGACTTCTCACAACCATTCCAGGTGAGCAATTCCCTTAAGTTTTTTCTTTTTGCAGTGTTACCACAGGTAAACACTATTGTTTTTTTTGTTTTTTTCTTTCTTTTCTCTTTTTTGTCTGCTGTAACTCTGGATATCAGATGTCTGGTTGAAACTTTCTGTGATGATAGTGGTTGTGACTTCTCACAACCATTCCAGGTGAGCAGTTCCCTTAATTTTTTTTTCTCTCTGCAGTGTTGCCACAGGTGAACACTATTGTTTTTTTTCTCTCCTCTTCTTCCAGTAATCCTGTCTTAAAAGATCTGGAAAATGGAGGCCCGCATAAAGGAACTTTGCGGAGTGACTGATAATATCCTTGCAGATTTGCAGAATATAAAGACCCGTTTTACAAATCTACAGGACCTCAATAATCACAATTTGCAAGTGGTTGGACAGACTACCCAGGATTTGCGAGCCAGGATTGAGGTTCTAGAGGGGCGAGTCCAGGCTCCTGCCGTAGCCCCGAGTGCTGGGATTCCCAAGTTGCCCCCTTTTCGTTTTGGCGGTGAACGTGAGAAATTCAGGGGATTTATTAATCAATGCAATCTTTTTTTTTCTGCACATGCTTCACAATTTCCCACTGAACGATCTAAGGTGCTTACTATAATTATGTTGCTTACCAACAAGGCTTTAATGTGGGCAAACCCTCTGATTGAGACTGAGGATGATTGTTTGAATCACCTTGATGATTTTATTTCAGCCATTGGGCAGGTGTTTGATGACCCCAATCGAGGTGCAACAGCTGAAGCAGCCATGTTAGCTTTGCGCCAAGGTAAGCACTCGGTAGCTGAATATGCCTTGGATTTCAGGAGATGGGCCCTTGATACCACCTGGGACAGTTCCGCCAAAAAATCTATTTTTCGAAAGGGGTTATCTCCACTGATTAAGGATGAACTTGCTCGTGCCGACCCTCCCACTGCGTTAGGTGACTTTATTAACTACTGCATCCGTATTGATACTCGTCTGACTGAACGCAGGCAAGAGAGATGGTTCGAAAGCAATCGTACTAACCTTTTCCTACCTTCCTCTCCAGCTAAGGAACCTTTGAGTAGGATTACACGGGAACCTGAACCTGAACCCATGCAGGTAGACTCTTTACAACGACGGGTTAGTGATGCACGCAAGGAACATCGTTTTAAGGAGAATCTATGTTTCTATTGTGGTAAGTCAGGGCACTTCATTATAAACTGCCCCAGCCGTTCTCGTAAGACTACTGCAGCACTCATTCATTGTGAGTGTTGCGAGAGGGGATCTGTCAGGTCCGAGCCTCAGGCTCCAGAGAGATCTGCAGCAACAGATCTTGATTTCTCGGACTTAAACTCCGTTACCTCTGAGGACGTTGACTGTGTAAACGCTGCCATTTTTCAAGTTTCCTCAGCGGTGTCCCAGCTGAGTTGTAAGAAAAACAATTCTCATTGCTTTCTTTCCATCAAACTCTGGGTTGACTCAGCTTGGGTGTCTAGCTCTGCTATGATCGACTCAGGGGCAAGTGGAAATTTTATGGATGTCTCCTTTGCTCTGAAACAGGGAATACGTTCAGTGAAGAAGGCTACTCCAGTACAGATGGAAACTGTGGATGGCTCCCTGCTGACCTCTGGACCAGTGGATCAGGAAACAGAGCCTTTGAGGGTTCTTATGGGTAAAGATCATCAAGAGAAACTGTCCTTTATGCTTATCTCTTCTCCCCACTTTCCATTATTCTAGGGCTACCATGGCTGCAGGCTCAGAATCCTACCATTAACTGGGAGACCAAGGAATTACACTTTCCAGAGAAACAGATGAGTCCAAAAGTTTCAGCTTGCTCTGTTCCTAAAGGAATCATGTCAGTCCCTGAACTACCAGCTGTATACCAGGACTATGTGGATTTATGTGACAAGAAGAACGCTGACCAGCTTCCTCCTCACCGTCCATATGATTGTCCAATTGAATTATTGCCTGGAGCAGAGATACCTTTTGGTAAGATCTACCCCTGGCGGGGCCCGAGCTAAAGGCTTTAAAGGATTACATAGATGAAAATCTAGCCAAGGGCTTCATACGCCCCTTTCATCTCCTGCAGGTGCACCCATCTTCTTTGTAAAGAAGAAAGATGGATCTCTGAGACCATGCGTAGACTATAGGGAACTCAATAAGGTTACTATTAGAAACCGTTATCCATTGCCTTTAATCCCTGAGTTATTGGAGAGAGTGCGACATGCCAAAATTTTTTCTAAACTAGATCTTCGTGGGGCCTATAACTTAGTCCGTATTAGACCTGGGGATGAATGGAAGACTGCATTCAGGTCACGCTATGGACACTTTGAATATCTAGTTATGCCTTTTGGTCTGAGTACCGCCCAGCCACTTTACAACACTTGGTGAATGACATCTTCAGGGATCTCCTAGATACATTTGTGGTAATTTATTTGGATGATATTCTAATTTTTTCTAACTCCACAGAGGAACATCATGGACATGTGAGAATGGTCTTGGAACGTCTAAGACAAAATCATCTTTACATCAAACTTGAAAAGTGTGAATTCCATAGGACCGAAATTCAATTTCTGGGGTATGTACTGTCTACACAAGGAATTAGTATGGATGGAAGCAAAACCCAAGCCATCAAGGATTGGCCAAGTCCTAGAAATGTGAAGGAGGTACAGCGCTTCATCGGGTTTGCCAACTTCTATAGACGTTTCATTAGAAATTTCTCTGAGGTAGTGTCACCTATCACTCAACTTACCCGGAAAGAGTCTAGGTTTTCCTGGACTCCCAAGCCCAGGAAGCATTTTCCCGTCTAAAGATAAATTTACCACTGCACCTATCCTAGTACATTCCAACCCCGAGCTTGCCTTCATAATAGAGGTGGATGCTTCAGACTGTGCCGTTGGAGCTATACTCTCTCAGAGAACAGGTGAGAAGAATGTCTTGCATCCCTGTGCCTTCTTTTCCCAGCAGTTGTCTTCGGCTGAGAGGAACTACGATGTGGGCAATAGAGAGTTGTTGGCCATTATTGCCGCCTTCAAAGAATGGAGACACCTTCTTCAGGGAGCTGCACAGCAAATAGTCGTCCTGACAGACCATCGTAACCTTGAGTTTATCAGGTCGGCTAAGTGCCTGACTCCTCGCCAGGCTCGCTGGAATCTTTTCTTAAACCAATTTAATTTTATCATCTCTTATAGACCAGGATCGCGCAATGGAAAGGCTGATGCACTCTCTAGGATTTACTCAGCAGAGACACGTCCAATTACTCCTCCTAAGACTATTCTTCCTGACTCTAGATTCCTAGGAGTAATTCATAATCAAGACCTACTTAAGGACATCAAGGAAGCATACCATGCGGATTCCTTTTTGGCACAACCCCCAAGGGACGTAAGTCTTGTCTTTAAGAATGGTGTGTGGATTCAGGGACAACGTCTGTATATTCCTGAAACAGTCAGATTAAGAGTATTGCAACTCATTCACGATTCCAAGATAGCTGGGCATAGAGGAATTCTAAAGACACAGGAATTTCTTTCTCGTTTCTTTTGGTGGCCCACTTGCAGGAAGGATGTTTTGAATTATGTCACTTCATGTGAGGTCTGTGCAAGATGCAAAACACCTCGCTCCTCACCAACTGGTCTGTTACAGCCTCTTCCCACCCCGTCCGCCCGTGGGGATCCATTTCTATGGACTTCATTGTGGAGTTACCAACCTCTCAGGGGAAGAACACCATTCTAGTGGTGGTTGACCGTCTAACAAAGGCAGCTCATTTTATCCCTTGTGTCGGCTTACCCACTGCAAAACAGACATCAGATTTGATGATTAAAGATGTGTTTCGCTTACATGGAGTACCGGATGAGGTTATTTCGGATCGAGGGGTGCAATTCACTTCTAGGTTTTGGCAAAATTTCTGTGCAGCATTGGACATTAAAGTAAACCTTTCTTCTGCTTTTCATCCCCAGACTAATGGACAGACCGAACGAACCAATCAAACCCTGGAGCAGTATCTCCGCTGCTTTATCTGCCACCTACAGGATGATTGGGTGGATCTACTTCCATTAGCTGAGTTCTCGTATAACAACTCTCAGAGTGCCTCCACTAAACAGTCTCCTTTTTACTCTAATCTAGGTTATCATCCTAACATTCTACCACGATTTCCCATAGAAACGCCTTTACCAGCAGTGGCTGAAAGAATCACGTCTTTACAGAAGAATATGGATCTTCTAAAGGAAAATCTGGAATCGGCTCAAGAAAGGTACAAGAAAGCAGCAGATAAATTTCGTAAACCTGCACCAGCTTTCAAGGTAGGAGACTTGGTCTGGCTGTCAACCAGAAATCTTAAGTTAAGGATTCCATCGTCTAAGTTGGGACATAAGTACATTGGACCCTATAAAATCAGTAAAATTATAAGTGCCGTTGCTTGTCGTCTTCAACTGCCCAGAACTATGAGAATCCACCCTGTCTTTCATGTATCCCTACTAAAGGCTGCGACACCCAATACGTTTCCTGGACGTTCCTCTCCTTGCCCTGACCCAGTGCTAGTCGATGGTCAGGAAGAATTTGTGGTGGAAAGGATTTTAGATTCCAGGTTGTATAGAAATCAGTTACAATATCTGATTAAATGGCAGGGCTACCCAGTGGAGGACAACTCATGGGAACCGGTCAATAACGTTAATGCTCCTCGCTTGCTCCGTCAGTTTCATCAGAGGTACCCACACAAGCCTGGTCTGAGGTCATCCGGAGGTTGTCCTTAAGGGGGGAGTAATGTAAGGTTCTATGTATATATTCCTGAAACTCAGTTTGTTCGTCAGCCATTTTACTTTCTGTCTTGCTGCAGCTATCTTGCCCTCAGTCAAAATGGAGTTTCCAGCTTGCATGTTCCCGCCCTGATTCTCTCCTTTGCTTCTTAAGCAGCCACAGCTGAGCAATCAGTGCTTCAGAATCTAGCCTGCAGTGAACCTGTGACTTGACTCCTGTAAGCCTTGGACCTTGTACTCCAGCTATTCCTACTGAGGAACTCTGAAGCACTTGTGGACTCTGAACCCTGCTCTTTGAAAGACCCACGTTTGCATGGACTTACGGTAACAGAGAAGAAGATCCTGAATCTGTATTGGAGAGTGATTGCTGAGCTTGGATTACTCTGGCCTGCTGTGTCTCCTGTTTCTGTGTCTGCAAACTGTGTGACTATTTCTGCCAACTTGTATGAAGTAATACAGGACTTTTCTATATCAAACCTGTGACTCCTGTGTTTTCATCGCACCCAAGCACAAGACGCTATATGAACTGTACTACATACATTACAGGTAGTATGTTGAGAGGAAAAGTGGCCCTAATCAAGGTCACTAAGCTCCCAGAGTCTAGCAGCGTCGTTACTGCTTCACCGTACACCTTCACGGGACATACTTGAGGACCTGATTGGGGAACGGGTTTCCACTGCAGGCTGGATATGCATACCATGAAATACGGTGTCCTATGCTGCAGTCCATCTGCTCAGTGGTCTGCGGACACCGGGCAGCTATATGTCCTGGCTCGCGGCACCTCCAACAAATAATATCACCCGTAGTGACCTTGGGCACCACCTCCCCCCGCCATTTTGACCTTGGACTCCCCACCCCTTTTTGGGAATCTGCCCCCTGTTGGGGCCGCCAGTACGGAATAGGCTGCTTCCCCAAGGCACCTTCCATTCCCTGGTGCCTCTCGACCAGTCCGACCAGTTCATCAGCATTCCGGGGATCACCCTGGGCAACCCAAGTCTGTAGGGGTTTTGGCAGGGAGTGCACAAACCGATCCATGACGACTCTTTCTACCATCTGTGCCGGCGTAGCGGACTCTGGCTGTAGCCATTTCTGGACCAGGTGCAGTAAGTCAAACATTTGGGAGCGAGGTGGTTTGTCCCGGTGATAAGCCCAGTGGTGCACCCTCTGTGCCCTGATAGTCATTGTTACCCCCATACGTGCGAGGATCTCTACCTTTAGCTTAGGATATTCCTGAGCGTCCTGCACAGTCAAATCGTAATATGCCTTCTGGGGTTCACCTGTCAGGTATGGGGCCAATATCTCTGCCCACTGCCCTGGGGAAGTCTTTCCCTCTCAGCAACCCTCTCAAATACAGCCAGGAAGGCTTCCACATCATCCCCGGGGGTCATTTTTTGTAATGTGCGTCTTACCGCCTTTCTGACGTGGTTGTCATCAGCCAGACCTGGGGTTGGGACGCTCGTCCTGCCCTGGATGGCGGTTGTCAAAAGCTGCATCTGCTGTCGATGCTCCTGCTGCATCTGCTGCAAGAACATCCTGTTGGCTTCTTGCTGCTGTTCCTGTGCCTGTTGCTGCTGTACCTGTGCCTGGACCAAGTGTTTCAGCAGGTCTTCCATTTTCTCCGGCAATGTTGGCTGGATTGCTATAGCCTTGACCCACGACAAGCAGTAACCAGTCTCACTTCTCTGCTGGGAACGCTGCCGCATTTACGCCACCAATTGTAGGGATGTGGTCTCGCTGGTGTGCGACCGGAGGTAAGCAGGAGGGCGACTCTTCCAGGTTCTTTAAGCAAGTTTATTACAACTTCATAAACTTGCCTTAAAACAGAAAAAGAAAACAGCCTTCTCTGGCACAAAGTAACAAAACAGATATAAAGTCCTGGTACTCTAACTGAGCACTCTTTCAGCAACCAGACTGGTGGTCTCCTCAGAACTCCCACACTGGAGGTTTCCACTCCTCCAGCCACTCACACCTGTGGTCAGCAGCAGGCTCACTTATATACACCAGCCATTCAGCTAACACAGAGCACATGACCTGTCATGTGCTCTTGTGACCTCATCACAGGTCCTCAAACCACATACAAAGGTATAGTGAAGTCTTACTATCACTACAATATATACACTGCACAGTACCCTTTTTCCTGTCCTGTATGTATACACTGCACAGTATCCCTTCTCCTGTCCTGTATACTGGTGTACTTCTCTGTATCTGTATTATTCTGTATATATAAACTGCACAGTACCTCTTCTTCTGTCCTGCATAACAGATGTAATTCTCAGTGTCTGTATTATTTTTTATATATACACTGCACAGTACCACTTCTCCTGTCTTGTATACTGGGTGTAATGCTCAGTATCTATATTATTCTGTATATATACTGTAGTGCCGTGGGGTTGGTGCAGTGCGACAAACAGGCAGTGATGAAGGAAAGTTCAAAACAAAGTATTTTAATGCCCAATGAAAGCTTACACTGGAACTCAAAATGTATCCTCCGGATCGCAGCCGGGAAAACAAGAAAGTCCGTAACCGGAATCAGTTGCCGTAAGCGACTGCACCATCGTGTATGCTGAGGGGTGCCAGGCCTTTTGGCTCTGCTTGGCTCTGTGTTGCTTCACATAGGTTGGGCTCTGCAGAGCTTTCTGCTCTGTACGCTTGCAAACCCAAACTGACACAACCAACCCTCTGCTGCAGGGGTTTTTACAAGGAACATGTGGTCGTAGGCCACAAGGAAAACCCGGCCGGGGAGGAAATGGACTGCACCACTACCATCCTGTAGTCTGTTTCAAAAATAAAAGCCCATGGCAGGTTTTCCTAAATCTGCCTTGGACAAATAGCTTGCCCAAGACCAACATTTAGTTTCATTTTGCATTGCAAACGCAGCTAGGCCTGTGACTGCAATGCACTCCCGCGGCGTCAATACGCTTCTGTGCGCATCCGGGGGGACACATAGTGACCCTCTCATATGATATCGGTCACTGCCTCACAATACATACTGCACAGTTCCACGTCTCCTGTCCAGTATATATACACTGTACACTACCGTTTCTCCTGTCCTGTATACTGGGTGTAATGCTCAGTATCTGTATTATTCTGTATATACTGTGGTGTAGTGACCCCTGATGCAGCTAGGGGGCACTGTGTATGGCCCTCGGGATATGCATGGAGGCATGTGATGGATGGACGTTATGTATCACAGAGATGGGTGGCCCTGTGATGGAAGCCTGAGCATGTTTTGTTCTGCAGAACTACTGCTGGGAGTTGTGCAAATATATTGGGAGGCTTCCAGGTGACTAGGAGAGCTGGGCGGGTACAGTCACCTACAAACCCACCCAAGGGGTATGTGTCTGAATACCCAGGATAAAGCCTGTAGGTGTTTGTGTATCAAAAGGACCTGTGATGAGGTCATGATCAGGTGACCTAACCATGTGATCCTGACCTCAGCTGTGGGCGGGGTTACGGGTATGTAACGACGTGTGCTTGGCACCTGTGTGAGAGTGTGTGGGAGTCTGCCAGTGTGGACAGGCTTCCATGTGTTCCATGTGGGACATTACAGAGAGGTCTCTGTGACTGAAGAGTGAGGCTCCAGGCGGGAGCTGAAGCATTGAAGAGTGTATTGTATGTTATCATATGGTTTATGATGCAATAAACCTAAAGACTTTTGCATAAGATCGAGTCTCCTGATTTACCTCTGAAGCAGCCGAGTGAGTAAAACCTTACAATTGGTGGATGGAATGCTGGCAGCGACCCAAGGAGCACATGTTCCAGGACTGGGAATGAGGAATCAGAGGAGGAACGGACGGTCTGTGAAAACCGTGAGTGTGACCAGAGGTCACGAAAAACTGTGCATTTATGTTGATGTGGTGCCTCTGAAGATATGAGGTATCTGAAGACGCTGTTAAGCAGTGGTGACAGACAGGAGTCTGTGTTATGTTGACCGGGGTCATTGAAAATTGAAGTAAAAAAAAAAAAAAGCATGCTGAGATGATACCTCAGAGGAGGTGTCCGGAAACCTGCGTGGCCAACAGGTAACAGACAGGAGTCTGTGGTGTACTGACGGGTCAGTGAGACTGTTTTTTCCTTTGTGGGATGCCTCTCTGAGAGAGGAGGTGTAAGGTTCTGTTTTTATGTTCCTGAAACTCAGTTTTTCCGTCAGCCATTTTACTTTCTGTCTTGCTGCAGCTATCTTGCCCTCAGTCAATATGGAGTTTCCAGCTTGCATGTTCCCGCCCTGATTCTCTCCTCTTGCTTCTTAAGCAGCCACAGCTGAGCAATCAGTGCTTCAGAATCAAGCCTGCAGTGAACCTGTGACCTGACTCCTGGAAGCCTTGGACTTTGTACTCCAGTTATTTCCTATTGTGGAACTTTGGAACACTCGTGGACTTTGGAACCTTGCTATTTGATAAATCCACGTTTGCATGGACTTACGGTAACAGAGAAGAGATCCTGAACCTGTTGTGGAGAGTGATTGCTGAGCTTAAGTTACTCTGGCCTGCTGTGTCTCCTGCTTTTGTATCTGCAAACTGTGTGACTATTATTACCACTTGTATGAAGTAATACAAGACCTTCTATATCAAACCTGTGACTCCTGTGTTTTCATCGCACCCAAGCACAAGACACTATATGAACTGTACTCCTTACATTACAAGATTCTGAAGCCAAACGTTAGTGTCTGCTGGGTCTGGGAAGGCTGTGTCTGCTGTAACTGTGGATATCAGACGTCCGGTTGTACTTTCTGTGATGACAGTGGTTGTGACTTCTCACAACCATTCCAGGTGAGCAATTCCCTTAAGTTTTTTTTTCTGCAGTGTTACCACAGGTAAACACTATTGTTTTTTTTTTCTTTCCTCTTTTGTGTCTGCTGTAACTGTGGATATCAGATGTCCGGTTGAACTTTCTGTGATGATAGTGGTTGTGACTTCTCACAACCATTCCAGGTGAGCAGTTCCCTTAATTTTTTTTTCTCTCTGCAGTGTTACCACAGGTAAACACTATTGTTTTTTTTTTTTCCTCTCCTCTCCTTCCAGTACTCCTGTCTTAAAAGATCTGGAAAATGGAGGCCCGCATAAAGGAACTTTGCGGAGTGACTGATAATATCCTTGCAGATTTGCAGACTATAAAAACCCGTTTTACAAACCTACAGGACCTCACTAATCACAATTTGCAAGTGTTTGGACAGACTGCCCAGGATTTGCGAGCCAGGATTGAGGTTCTAGAGGAGCGAGTCCAGGCTCCTGCCGTAGCCCCGAGTTCTGGGATTCCCAAGTTGCCCCCTTTTCGTTTTGGCGGTGAACGTGAGAAATTCAGGGGATTTATTAATCAATGCAATCTTTTTTTTTTCTGCACATGCTTCACAATTTCCCACTGAACGATCTAAAGTGCTTACTATAATTATGTTGCTTACCAACAAGGCTTTGATGTGGGCAAACCCTCTGATTGAGACTGAGAATGAATGTTTGGATCATCTTGATGCTTTCATTTCAGCCATGGGGCAGGTGTTTGATGACCCCAATCGAGGTGCAACAGCTGAAGCAGCCATGTTAGCTTTGCGCCAAGGTAAGCACTCGGTAGCTGAATATGCCTTGGATTTCAGGAGATGGGCCCTTGATACCACCTGGGACAGTTCCGCCAAAAAATCTATTTTTCGAAAAGGGTTATCTCCACTGATTAAGGATGAACTTGCTCGTGCCGACCCTCCCACTGCGTTAGGTGACTTTATTAACTACTGCATCCGTATTGATACTCGTCTGACTGAACGCAGGCAAGAGAGATGGTTCGAAAGCAATCGCACTAACCTTTTCCTACCTTCCTCTCCAGCTAAGGAACCTTTGAGTAGGATCACACGGGAACCTGAACCTGAACCCATGCAGGTAGACTCTTTACAACGACGGGTTAGTGATGCACGCAAGAACATCGTTTTAAGGAGAATCTATGTTTCTATTGTGGTAAGTCAGGGCACTTCATTATAAACTGCCCCAGCCGTTCTCGTAAGACTACTGCAGCACTCATTCACTGTGAGTGTTGCGAGAGGGGATCTGTCAGGTCCGAGCCTCAGGCTCCAGAGAGATCTGCAGCAACAGATCTTGATTTCTCGGACTTAAACTCCGTTACCTCTGAGGACGTTGACTGTGTAAACGCTGCAATTTTTCAAGTTTCCTCAGCGGTGTCCCAGCTGAGTTGTAAGAAAAACAATTCTCATTGCTTTCTTTCCATCAAACTCTGGGTTGACTCAGCTTGGGTGTCTAGCTCTGCTATGATCGACTCAGGGGCAAGTGGAAATTTTATGGATGTCTCCTTTGCTCTGAAACAGGGGATACGTTCAGTGAAGAAGGCTACTCCAGTACAGATGGAAACTGTGGATGCTCCCTGCTGACCTCTGGACCAGTGGATCAGGAAACAGAGCCTTTGAGGGTTCTTATGGGTAAAGATCATCAAGAGAAACTGTCCTTTATGCTTATCTCTTCTCCCCACTTTTCCCATTATTCTAGGGCTACCATGGCTGCAGGCTCAGAATCCTACCATTAACTGGGAGACCAAGGAATTACACTTTCCAGAGAAACAGATGAGTCCAAAAGTTTCAGCTTGCTCTGTTCCTAAAGGAACCATGTCAGTCCCTGAACTACCAGCTGTATACCAGGACTATGACGATTTATGTGACAAGAAGAACGCTGATCAGCTTCCTCCTCACCGTCCATATGATTGTCCAATTGAATTATTGCCTGGAGCAGAGATACCTTTTGGTAAGATCTACCCCCTGGCGGGGCCTGAGCTAAAGGCTTTAAAGGATTACATAGACGAAAATCTAGCCAAGGGCTTCATACGCCCCTCTTCATCTCCTGCAGGTGCACCCATCTTCTTTGTAAAGAAGAAAGATGGATCTCTGAGACCCTGCGTAGACTATAGGGAACTCAATAAGGTTACTATTAGAAACCGTTATCCATTGCCTTTAATCCCTGAGTTGTTGGAGAGAGTGCGGCATGCCAAAATTTTCTCTAAACTAGATCTCCGTGGGGCCTATAACTTGGTCCGTATTAGACCTGGGGATGAATGGAAGACTGCATTCAGGTCACGCTATGGACACTTTGAATATCTAGTTATGCCTTTTGGTCTGAGTACCGCCCCAGCCACTTTCCAACACTTGGTGAATGACATCTTCAGGGATCTCCTAGATACATTCGTGGTGATTTATTTGGATGATATTCTAATTTTTTCTAACTCCACAGAGGAACATCATGGACATGTGAGAATGGTCTTGGAACGTCTAAGACAAAACCATCTTTACATCAAACTTGAAAAGTGTGAATTCCATAGGACCGAAATTCAATTTCTTGGGTATGTACTGTCTACACAAGGAATTAGTATGGATGGAAGCAAGACCCAAGCCATCAAGGATTGGCCAAGTCCTAGAAATGTGAAGGAGGTGCAGCGCTTCATGGGTTTGCCAACTTCTATAGACGTTTCATTAGGAATTTCTCTGAGGTAGTGTCACCTATCACCCAACTTACCCGGAAAGAGTCTAGGTTCTCCTGGACTCCCCAAGCCCAGGAAGCATTTTCCCGTCTAAAAGATAAATTTACCACTGCACCTATCTTAGTACATCCCAACCCTGAACTTGCCTTCATAATAGAGGTGGATGCTTCAGACTGTGCCGTTGGAGCTATACTCTCTCAGAGAACAGGTGAGAAGAATGTCTTGTATCCCTGTGCCTTCTTTTCCCAGCAGTTGTCTTCGGCTGAGAGGAACTACGATGTGGGCAATAGAGAGTTGTTGGCCATTATTGCCGCCTTCAAAGAATGGAGACACCTTCTTCAGGGAGCTGCACAGCAAATAGTCGTCCTGACAGACCATCGTAACCTTGAATTTATCAGGTCGGCTAAGTGCCTGACTCCTCGCCAGGCTCGCTGGAATCTTTCTTAAACCAATTTAATTTTATCATTTCTTATAGACCAGGATCGCGCAATGGAAAGGCTGATGCACTCTCTAGGATTCATTCAGCAGAGACACGTCCACTTACTCCTCCTAAGACTATTCTTCCTGACTCTAGATTCCTGGGAGTGATTCATAATCAAGACCTACTTAAGGACATCAAGGAAGCATATCATGCGGATTCCTTTTTGGCACAACCCCCAAGGGACGTAAGTCTTGTCTTTAAGAATGGTGTGTGGATTCAGGGACAACGTCTGTATATACCTGAAACAGTCAGATTGAGAGTATTGCAACTCATTCACGATTCCAAGATAGCTGGGCATAGAGGAATTCTAAAGACACAGGAATTTCTTTCTCGTTTCTTTTGGTGGCCCACTTGCAGGAAGGATGTTTTAAACTATGTCACTTCATGTGAAGTCTGTGCAAGATGCAAAACACCTCGCTCCTCACCAACTGGTCTGTTGCAACCCCTTCCCACCCCGTCCCGCCCGTGGGGATCCATTTCTATGGACTTCATTGTGGAGTTACCAACCTCTCAAGGGAAGAACACCATTCTAGTGGTGGTTGATCGTTTAACAAAAGCAACTCATTTTATCCCTTGTGTCGGCTTACCCACTGCAAGACAGACATCAGACTTGATGATTAAGAATGTGTTTCGCTTACATGGAGTACCAGATGAGGTTATTTCGGATCGAGGGGTGCAATTCACTTCAAGGTTTTGGCAAAATTTCTGTGCAGCATTGGACATTAAAGTAAACCTTTCTTCTGCTTTTCATCCTCAGACTAATGGACAGACAGAACGAACCAATCAGACCCTGGAGCAGTATCTTCGCTGCTTTATCTGCCACCTACAGGATGATTGGGTGGATCTACTTCCACTGGCTGAGTTCTCTTATAACAACTCTCAGAGCGCCTCCACTAAGCAGTCTCCTTTTTACTCCAATTTAGGTTATCATCCTAATATTCTTCCTCGATTTCCCATAGAAACGCCTTTGCCAGCAGTGGCTGAAAGAATCACGTCTTTACAAAAGAATATGGATCTTCTAAAGGGAAATCTGGAATTGGCTCAGGAAAGGTACAAGAAAGCCGCAGATAAATTTCGTAAACCTGCACCAGCTTTCAAGGTAGGAGACCTGGTTTGGCTGTCAACCAGAAATCTTAAGTTAAGAATTCCATCATCTAAGTTGGGACATAAATACATTGGACCTTATAAAATCAGTAAAATTATAAGTGCTGTCGCTTGTCGTCTTCAACTGCCCAGAACTATGAGAATCCACCCTGTCTTTCATGTATCCCTACTAAAGGCTGCGACACCCAATACGTTTCCTGGACGTTCTTCTCCTTGCCCTGACCCAGTGCTAGTCGATGGTCAGGAAGAATTTGTGGTGGAAAGGATTCTAGATTCCAGGTTGTATAGAAATCAGTTACAATATCTGATTAAATGGCAGGGCTACCCAGTGGAGGACAACTCATGGGAACCAGTCAATAACGTTAATGCTCCTCGCTTGCTCCGTCAGTTTCATCAGAGGTACCCACACAAGCCTGGTCTGAGGTCATCCGGAGGTTGTCCCTAAGGGGGGAGTAATGTAAGGTTCTGTGTACATGTTCCTGAAACTCAGTTTTTCCGTCAGCCATTTTACTTTCTGTCTTGCTGCAGCTATCTTGCCCTCAGTCAATATGGAGTTTCCAGCTTGCATGTTCCCGCCCTGATTCTCTCCTCTTGCTTCTTAAGCAGCCACAGCTGAGCAATCAGTGCTTCAGAATCAAGCCTGCAGTGAACCTGTGACCTGACTCCTGGAAGCCTTGGACTTTGTACTCCAGTTATTTCCTATTGTGGAACTTTGGAACACTCGTGGACTTTGGAACCTTGCTATTTGATAAATCCACGTTTGCATGGACTTACGGTAACAGAGAAGAGATCCTGAACCTGTTGTGGAGAGTGATTGCTGAGCTTAAGTTACTCTGGCCTGCTGTGTCTCCTGCTTTTGTATCTGCAAACTGTGTGACTATTATTACCACTTGTATGAAGTAATACAAGACCTTCTATATCAAACCTGTGACTCCTGTGTTTTCATCGCACCCAAGCACAAGACACTATATGAACTGTACTCCTTACATTACAGGAGGTGTCCGGAAATCTCTGTGGCCAAGAGTGACAGACAGGAGTCTGTGGTGTGCTGACGGGTCAGTGAGAAAGACTGTATTTTTGTGTTTGCTGGGTACCTCTGAGGCTGAGGTCTCCAGGAACCTGTGTGGCTGACGCCAACAGGGGACGGTCTTGACAACCGTGCTAGGCTGGTCGGGATCAGTGAGAAAAATCAGTGAGAAACTATTTTTTTTTTTTGTTTGGTGGTTTTTTTCTCTGGAACACGTGTGAAGTGTGTGCTGTGGCTCATCGGAGTCATGAAGGGGACAAGCGGCTGGCTGTGACTCGTGGGGTCACGAAGGTGACAAGCAGCAAGACAGCGCAGCGTGCAGAGACTTATGGTAGCAGGAGCTACAGTGACTTGCAGCAAGAGGTTCTGCAGCAGCAAGAGCTGCAGTGGCAGCAGCGGCTTGTGCGCGGTAGCCGGAGGTGCTGGCGGAAGGTGACAGTACCAGCAGTAGCTGGGGAGGTGCCATAAGGACATCAGAGGTCCAGAGTGGGTGACCTCCTAAAGTGACAGTACCAGCCCCGAGAGACATAAGGGTCTGTGCGGACTGGGGCCTGTAAGAGCCGTGATGTGTACCCCAGTGTTGGGTGGTGTCCCTAGAGGGGGAGGAGTCCCAAAAGGGGGGCGGCAACCCAAAACAGGGATGGTTACCCAAAAGGGGGCGGAGTCCCAAAAGGGGGCGGTATCCCAAATTGGGGTGGCAGGAGGAAAAGAGGTGGCGATGATTAAGCTGAAGGACAGTGGCCAGGTTCAGGGTCCGAACAGTGCATGTCCAGGATGTTGTACTGACTTTCCATCTGACAAGGTGTCAGGGAGCTGTTCTGTAGAAGTCAATGGAGAGGGTGTGATTGGACTTCTGGACTCAGGGAGCCAGGTGACACTGGTGAGCGCCACACTCCCTGTCTATCTGATTCCCGGAAGGAAGATGGAAGTCCACTGCGGACATGGAGTCTCTAGGGATTATCCGGTGTCCAGGGTAATCATTGAGACGTCCACTATTATTGCTACCCATGATGTCCCTGTAATCCCGGACTTACCATACCCTGTAGTAATTGGCCAGGACTTTATACGGTTTTGGGATTTGTGGGAGGAAAGAGGAGTGCTTGATTGCTCAGAAGGGAGCAAGAATGACCCTAAGGGAGTCTCACCACAGCAGGCTGCTGTAGTGAGTCCTGATGGTGTGATGTGTGAAAAGAAGATAACACCTAATATCGATAGTCTAGAGTTCCAGGTGACCAGAAGAAAGTGTGGGTCAGACCAACTCGGGGACTTGGAGGTGACGAGACGTGTGACCGTGGGAAACGGTTTAGCTCCAGAACAGGGGTCTGACACCTGTCTAGGTGGGGACGTGCTGTTCCAGGATGACAGGGAGGTGGAGTGACTCCTATGCAGACTGTGACTCGACCGCAAGGGAAAGCGAGTGCAGTAACGTGGAGCCGAGTAAAAATGGCCGATCTTCCTCTCGCCGCAGGGGCCATGGAAAGGTGGGACAGGCTACATCCTCTAAGAAGCAAAATGATGAGGAAGAGTCAGGGTCAGGTACCGGTCAGGTGACTGTCCTTAATGAGGAGATAGAGCTGTGTAAAGAAACAGTGAAAGAGGCAGTCGAGCAGGAAAAGGTCCTGAGACGAATGATTGAGCACAAAGTGGAGGAGCTGGAGAAGGAAGTCTCTAAGCTCAGAGATCGTCTGTCAGCGTGTAAGAGTATGAACAAGGCTCTATGGAGAGAGACGGAGGTGCTCAGAGAGGCCCAAGAGAAACATCAGCAGGAGTGTCGCTGCTTGGCAGAAGAGCGAGATGGAGTTCTCCGAGAGCTCAAGATGGAGGAGGAGACTGGTGCCCAGCTCCAGAAATCTCTGGGAGAAGAAATCCAGCAAGGGAAGTGCCATGCAGATGGGCACACAAGGGAGAGTGATGTCTTGGAAAACTGTACTAACGCTCAGGACGAGGAGGTACAACAGTCTGTCCAAGAAGGTGACGGGTCCGTTTTCAAGTGTGTAATAGAGATACCGAAGACAGGCGAGAAGTGTGTGCCATTGAGGAGGTGCATTAGGCCTTTAGAAAGGCAGTAGAAGCATGCAGTGTGAACTGGGTGCCAGAGATGAAACAGTTAGTCATACTGTCGACTAGGGAAGTCACAATGAAGCGGGTGGCTATCCTGAGGGACATGCACCTACATTGTCTCCGCACAAAGCAAATGATCCTGTTGAGAAATCACGAAGCCACTCGACGTCTGGAGCAAGCAAGAAAGGCTCAATGTCAGCTTGGATTGGTGGAAGACATCGTTCAAGTGCCCAGAGGTCTGGTGAAGAAAGTCATCGGAAGACTTGGGAAAATGATGCAGGAGATGGTGAATAAGTCCGGTGTGACGAGAGTCAGGATTCCGGCTGATGACGAAGTCTAGGTCAGGGGTGAAGATGGGATGGTTCCATTCCTCGTTGTCGGATCCAGAGAGAGCCTTGGGAATATCCAGATGCTCCTGGAGTATCGTGTGTCATACTTGAGAGAAGTAGAGCAGCTACGACTGGAGAGGGAGCAGGTCAACAGAGAGCTGCAAGAAATGGAAAGAAGATGGCCGCCACCTTCAATCCGTAGTGTTGAGAGGCGAAGAGCGCCTGATGGAAGAGGTAGAAATAGTGATGCCTCAGTTAGCTCAGTGATGAGTGACCTAAGCAGGAGAATCTGTAGTGGACGAAATGAAAATGACTCAGACCAGACAGGACGTATGGGTGCAAGTGAATTGCGACGCAGTACTGACCGCTGGGGATGCGGCTGGTCTGACAGGGGGCCTCGTCAGCAACAGATGTGACAGAGTCGGAGGACAGACGCCTACCAAAGAAATTAGTAGCAGGGTCCGACTTAGAGAGACGGTTTGACTGGCAGAGACGACCGAGAAGGATCTCTGGTCGGGTAACAAGTGTTCAACCCCACAAGTTTGAACAGAGGGGGGAGGTATGTGGTGTAGTGACCCCTGATGCAGCTAGGGGGCACTGTGTATGGCCCTCGGGATATGCATGGAGGCATGTGATGGATGGACGTTATGTATCACAGAGATGGGTGGCCCTGTGATGGAAGCCTGAGCATGTTTTGTTCAGCAGAACTACTGCTGGGAGTTGTGCTATATATTGGGAGGCTTCCAGGTGACTAGGAGAGCTGGGCGGGTCCAGTCACCTACAAACCCACCCAAGGGGTATGTGTCTGAATACCCAGGATAAAGCCTGTAGGTGTTTGTGTATCAAAAGGACCTGTGATGAGGTCATGATCAGGTGACCTAACCATGTGATCCTGACCTCAGCTGTGGGCGGGGTTACGGGTATGTAACGACGTGTGCTTGGCACCTGTGAGAGAGTGTGTGGTAGTCTGCCAGTGTGGACAGGCTTCCATGTGTTCCATGTGGGACATTACAGAGAGGTCTCTGTGACTGAAGAGTGAGGCTCCAGGCGGGAGCTGAAGCATTGAAGAGTGTATTGTATGTTATCATATGGTTTATGATGCAATAAACCTAAAGACTTTTGCATAAGATCGAGTCTCCTGATTTACCTCTGAAGCAGCCGAGTGAGTAAAACCTTACAATACACACTACACAGTACCCCTTCTCCTGTCCTGTATTTTGGGTGAAATTCTCAGAATTTGTATTAGAGCAGAGACAGACTGCTGTATAACTTGTGCGATGATCGCATCGCACTCGACGGTCTGGACCAGCACCTCTACTGATCTGAGCATGACAGAGTGATGTATTTCTATGCGGCTGTCATCTCAGGTCAGGAGAGAAGACAGCCAGTACGAGGTTTACGGTTTACGATGCGATGCTCGCATAAGTTATACTGCAGTCTGTCTCTGCTCAAATTCTGTATATATACATTGCACAGTACCAGTTCTCCTGTCCTGTTGTCGGATAGGCTACTTTGCACTTCAGGAAAGTCATTATTGGTTTATTATTTCTACATTCCTATGGGCAAATAAAAATAAATCATTAAAAAATAGGTTTTGTAAATTTTTGGAAAAGGTTAGAAATTGCTGGTAAACTTTTAACCCTTCTAACAAAAAAAACTGGGGGTGATGTCACGCGGTCTTATGATATGTGTACGATGTCAGTAAACTATTCTTAAAAGAACAACACTCTATACAACATATAGATTAGCAACATCAGCATGTAAATATAGAATAGATTTACCTGACACGATATCCGTTGAACTCAGGGTTAATCTTGAGGACTTGATACACTGTCACAGGAAAGAGGAGGACCGGGGGTCTAACCTGACCCTAAACTGGGGTCCTAACTAATCCCTCACCTTGGAGGTACTGATAATGGTTCAGAGGTCCAAGTCTCCAGCCTAACCCTGTCTCCTATCAGTCCCTGAACCCTGTAATCAGTCCTAAGAAGGATTCTGATTACCACCAAAGGGATATGGGCTGATCTCTGCTAAATACACAGATTAGACATATAAGACAGACTGGAGAAAACACAGACTTGCATACACACTCAAACACAGAAGGAACATAAATGATCTGGGATATTAAACTCTAAGCAAGGTGAGCTTAAAACAACTAAGGAGCTCTTTAACTTAAGTCTATACAGATACAATCCTATCTGTGGTCTGCATGAAGAATTTCACTGGCAACTCCCAACACAGACAACCAGAGATTTAAAGGAAACCAATCAACAAATAATTAATTGCAGCCGGAAGAAACTGCATCCAGTCCCAGAACTGAGCACAGACAGAATTAACTCCCTAACTGCCAAACACAAAGAAACAGCAACTCAGCTGTGAGAAGTCAGAATGTGCAACCGCGACGATCTTCGTGGCGATGCACACATGACAGTACCCCCCCTTCTACGAGGGGCCTCCGGACCCTCAGGGCCAGGTTTGCCCGGGTGAGTTCTGTGGAAGGTCCGCACCAAACGATCTGCGTTAATGTCAGACGCAGGAACCCACGTCCTCTCCTCTGGACCATACCCCTACCAATGCACCAAGTACTGAAGGGACCGGCGATTCAGACGTGAGTCAATGATCTTTGACACTTGAAACTCCAAGTTACCATTGACCACCACTGGAGGAGGAGGTAGAGGTGATGGTATGACTGGTGCCACGTACCTCTTAAGTAATGACTTGTGGAACACATTATGAATTTTAAACGTAGGAGGGAGGTCGAGACGAAATGCCACAGGATTAATTATGGAACTGATCCTGTACGGCCCGATGAATCTGGGGCCCAGCTTCCAGGAGGGAACTTTAAGTTTTATATTCCTGGTAGACAACCATACCAGATCGTTCACATTAAGATCTGGACCAGAAACTCTCCTCCTATCAGCCATACGTTTATAACGGTTCCCCATAGCACTCAGATTATTCAATACACCTCTCCACACTGAAGCAAGTCACGACGAGAAACGCTCCTCCTCAGGAACCCCAGAAGGGCCCCCCCCATTGAATGTACAAAACTGGGGATGAAAACCATATGCCCCAAAAAACGGGGACTTACCAGTGGACTCGCTCCGCCTGTTGTTAAGAGCGAACTCTGCCAGAGGCAAGAAAGAAGACCAGTCCTCCTGGTTCTCTGAGACAAAACACCGAAGATAAGTCTCTAGGCTTTGATTCAGACGCTCTGTCTGACCATTGGTCTGCGGATGAAAAGCCGAGGAAAATGACAATTGCATCCCCCGACGTAAACAAAATGCCCTCCAAAACTTGGACACAAACTGAGACCCCCTATCTGACACCACATCAGAAGGCAACCCATGAAGTCTCACAATCTCCCCAATGAACACCTGCGCCAGAGTTTTAGCATTAGGGAGGGCAGGAAGAGCAATGAAATGTGCCATCTTACTGAACCTGTCAACAACCACCAGTATGACAGTCTTCCCTGACGACTGAGGAAGGTCCGTGATGAAGTCCATAGACAAATGAGTCCATGGACGCTCCGGAAGTTTCAAGGGTAAGAGGGTCCCAGACGGACGGGTATGAGGGGTCTTAGAGCGAGCACAAACCCCACAGGACGCGACAAAAGTTAAAACATCTTTATTAACGTTAGGCCACCAAAACCGGCGAGAAAGGAGATCTAAAGTAGCCTTACTCCCTGGATGTCCTGCTAAAGCAGAATTATGATGTGCCTCAATAACCTTTTGTCTCAACTGATTTGGGACAAACAGTCTCCCTGGAGGTCCTGCAGGGGCGTCCCCCTGAGCCTCTAACACCTCCTCCTCAAGCTCAGAACATACAGCCGACACTACCACCCCCTCCTGAAGGATAGGACTCGGGTCATCCGTTTTCCCGGCCCTGGGAAACTGCGAGACAAGGCATCAGCCTTTACATTCTTAGATCCAGGGCGATAAGTGACAACAAAATTAAACCTGGTAAAAAACAACGACCATCGAGCTTGTCTGGAATTCAGACGCTTAGCAGATTCCAAATACAGCAGGTTCTTGTGATCAGTAATGACGGTGACCGGGTGGACTGCCCCCTCCAAAAAGTGACGCCATTCTTCAAAAGCCAACTTAATGGCCAAAAGTTCCCTATTGCCGATATCATAATTCCTTTCGGCGGACGACAATTTTTTAGAAAAGAAAGCGCACGGATGCCATTTACCAGGGGACGGACCCTGGGACAATATTGCACCCACCCCTACGTCAGACGCGTCCACCTCCACAACGAACGGCTGTGATGCATCTGGTTGGATGAGAACGGGTGCCGAAGCAAAACATTTTTTCAAAGAGGAAAAAGCTTGGCAAGCTTTGTCCGACCATTTAGAAAAATCCATCCCTTTTCTTGTCATGTCAGTGAGAGGTTTGACAACAGATGAGAAATTACAAATAAATTTCCGGTAGTAGTTAGCAAACCCCAGAAAACGCTGCAGAGCCTTAAGATCCTCTGGCTGATCCCATTCAAGCACTGCTCTCACCTTTTCAGGGTCCATACGGAAACCGGAGGCTGACACCAAGAAACCCAAAAACTGAAGTTCCTGTACGGCGAATACACACTTTTCCAGTTTGGCGTATAGTTTATTGTCTCGCAAGATCTGCAACACCTGTCTCACATGCTCCTGGTGAGACACAAGATCTGGTGAGTAAATTAAAATGTCATCCAAATATACGACCACAAACAGCCCCACCAGATGACGAAAAATGTCATTAACAAAATGTTGGAATACTGCTGGTGCAGTAGTCAGACCAAAAGGCATGACAAGGTTCTCATAATGTCCCTCCGGCGTGTTAAACGCCGTTTTCCACTCATCCCCCTCTTTTATCCTAATCAGATTATACGCCCCTCTGAGATCTAATTTAGAGAACCATTTGGCGCCAACAATTTGATTGAAGGATCAGGAATCAGAGGGAGTGGATACGGATCTCGAACAGTAATCCGATTAAGTTCGCGGAAATCCAAGCAAGGGCGTAGGCCTCCATCTTTTTTCTTCACAAAGAAGAACCCCGCGGCCACTGGGGAAGATGAAGGTCTAATATGCCCTTTGGCCAGACTTTCCGAAATATAATCTTTCATAGCCTGCCTCTCAGGACCAGAAAGGTTATATAACCTAGCTTTAGGTAACTTAGCATCAGGAAGTAAATTAATAGAGCAGTCATACACGCGATGAGGAGGCAACTCCTGACACCCCTCCTCAGAGAACACATCCCCAAAGTCCTCCAAAAAAGGAGGCAAAGTACTTGTTAGGGTCTGCGGAACGCACCAAATATATAAAGTGGAGAGGTGCGTTCGCAGCCCGGGGTCCACCGTGCAAGCAAAGCCTGCTGCTAGTAAGATGACGAAAGTAGCGAACTCTGTTATCCCGCAGAGTCGCTAAAATAAACGCCGTAGCGCGTTGTGGCAGTAAGTGCAGACTCTGTTAATTCACAGATCCGCTAACGGGATGCCACAGTGCTATATGGCGATATGTGCGAACTCACTTAGCTTCAGTGAGCCGCAAAGTAAAACGCTAGGGCGCTGTCTAGCGTTGAGAGCGAACCCTGTTACGTCACAGAGCCGCTGAGAACAAACACCGTGTCCTGTCAGGCTCTCAGGCACACGGTTAATTGCTAGCGAGCATAATACGTGGTCATGCGCTAATGTCCTCACGGGAGTCACCCGCAATCTATGGCGTCTGAACGCCAGACCCTGAATACGGCAATCAAACTCCTCACCGGTTATGCCGGTAATCTAGGGCATCTAGGACACCGACCCTGACCAGCTAGCACACTAAACTCCTCACCGATTAAGTCGGTATTCTAGTGGCTTATTTCAGCCGGGTCCCTAACCACACACACGCATGACCACACTGGCGCATAGCATACAATGGTTGATATTAGCGCATGGCGGCCCAGCCATGCTACCCTTTTATAGCAACAGCCACAGGACCTTCCAGGAACAAGGACCAATGAGAACCTGTTCAGAAGACTAGTAGTAACAGGGCCTTCCTGGCGGGCCAATAGGAGCTGCTGCAGTACCTGAGCATGTGACCCCTGATCTCCAATGAGA
The DNA here is from genome assembly GCA_033576555.1 of Oophaga sylvatica. Taxonomy (NCBI): domain Eukaryota; kingdom Metazoa; phylum Chordata; class Amphibia; order Anura; family Dendrobatidae; genus Oophaga; species Oophaga sylvatica. The sequence goes on along the minus strand of JARQOD010004091.1, from coordinate 22,513 downwards.
GATCTCACTCTGGGCACGCTCAGAAGGGAAAATGCAGGACTTTATCCCAAAGACGTCTGCTCCAGAACTGGCTATAATAGCAGATCCAGGAAAGGCAGCAGCAAGTCACTGCCCAGTAGTGGAGTGGGCAAGACGCTTGGAACGACGTCTCTGCTGAGCAGGCTCCACTGCGGCCGGAGATGAATGGGAGACCGCAGCGGCACCGGTTCGAGACTCCCCTTGTGCAGGAGCGGGAACTCGAACCCTAACATTACCCCCCCTCCTAGGGCCCCCCCTTCTCTGGGCCTCGCTGCGTTCAAAGGCAGCGATGAGCTGCGGAGCGTGAACATGCTCGGCAGGCTCCCAAGACCTATCCTCAGGCCCATAGCCCCTCCAGTCCACCAAATAAAACTTTTTGCCCCGTACCACCTTACACCCCACGATGGCGTTCACCTCATGGTCATCCGCAGATGAACCCGATGTCCCGACAGATGACTCAGAAAACCGGGACATGAGCACGGGTTTCAGGAGGGACACGTGAAAGGTGTCGGAGATACCCAGGCGTGGTGGAAGAGCTAAACGGTATACCACAGGGTTAACCTGCTCGAGGACCTTGAAAGGACCCAGGTAGCGGGGTGCCAACTTAGTGGACTCAACTCGCAGCCTGATGTTACGGGCGGAGAGCCACACCAAATCCCCAGGAGCAAATGTAGGAGCGGGGCGCCGATGGGCATCGGCCGAAGACCTCATCCTCTCTTTGGAGGCCTGAATGGCATCCTGCGTGCGGTCCCAAATGTCCCGTGCCTCCACAGCCCAGTCTGCCACCCTGGAATCGGCGGAAGACACGGGCATAGGCACTGGTACCCGCGGATGCTGACCGTAGTTCAGGAGGAATGGGGTCTGTCCGGTGGAA